>OMKK01029646.1:26939-43143 GCA_900302305.1 Polymixia japonica | reverse complement strand
GGTGAGGGCGAGCGAGTCGGACAGGATTGAAAGGGCAACGCGGAGTCCCACCAGCCATCAGTACGACCATCCCAGACTTCACCTGCGAGCAGGGATGTCTGAGGGGCTCGTGCCATGATGAATGGGCTGATGCATTTCTGCTTTATGAAGTGGAGCAGGAAAATGACAACTTGTTTTCAGCTATTTGTCTACAGTGACTTTTGTATACATTTAGCCCAACAGTGCAATTGGTCAAATGCTTGAAGTATATAAATGTTTCCTGATGGATAGCTCATAATCATGAGGCCAGACGTGCTCAAAAACATTTGCCTTACCATGGCCTTCGGAGCTGCTACAGGTCCATTGTCCCCTCTTCAAGCTCAGAAGAATGGATGAAATCTTTACCAAGTGAAGGACTGGCTTGTATTAATGCCTCTGTTTATATATGAACATAGGCTCTCAAAAGAGGGTTTAATTGTGTCTACTTGAGAAAATGTCATGTTTCAAAATGATAATACTGCCAAAGTATTTGCCTCTGTAATGTTCTATGTTTCCTGAACAGAGTAAAAGATGTGTAGTGCATATGTTTTGCATACAGTAGAAGTAGGATGATTTAGAAGAATCTGGAAATCCCTATTATTGTATTACTGGAGGTTGAGCAATTGCATGTCATTTGAGTCCATATTTTTGTTTGTGTTAGTATTTCTACATTGTTTTATACAATACAATACATTGTTTACTTGTCTTCTGTGCCTTTTTAATGCTGAGTATTAGCCCACATTTGATGAGTCTTCATTTTGGCTGGAGAAAGAATTATTGCAAATAAAAACATGTACAGTAACTACATTAACGCAGCAACGCAACATAGCTGAAATGACAATGTGTGACTCAGATATTCTTGTGGAACAACTGTTTCGTGCAGTATTGAATTTAGTCAGGCTAGTTATGCATCGTTGTTCCCTATTTATTTATGCACATCAAAGTACAGAGTCAATAACCTGTATTATAAAAATAAACCAGGCAGTGCTTTAATTGCATATGGTTGGTCTATCAAGATGTGGACCTAAGGATTTTTATAATCAACTTAAAAACATTTGTACAATGTCACGTTCATCCACCCAGGGCCTTCAGCAGGTTGAGTTTTGTGTAAATAATTTCGATAGAGCCTCAGATCCATATGTGTGTGTGTCTGCCCCACTATACCCAGCAGCTGGAGCAAACAGACCTGTATCCCTCAGATGAGACCTAATGTAGTCCAGACTGTACGCCTATCCATAGAAGGGGGATTGGAAGCGTACTCATGGAAAGTTGGCCCTCTGCTCTGCCAGTTTCATAAAGTACACATTGACAAAAATGTCTGGTTTTCTGCACAAGATGCTTTCAATTCTTTACTGCTTGGAACATGTGAGGGCAATGATAAAAACGTACTTTATCATCATGACGCATATGAAGTTCAGAGTAGATATTCTGATGTTAATATGAATCTATTCTTTGATGTGATCAATGCAGAGGAGTGTCAGTGGAATGCAATGCAGATTGCTAGCCTTGACTTTAGCAATCAGACAAGCTCCGGGTCTTAATAAATGTTATGGGAAATTTGAGAATACATATGTAAAGTCGTTCTGTTTTATTCAAGATGAAAGTAAACAACTGAAGTGTATAATATTGATTCGAATATTTGTATTTCTGAACCTTTTTTTGTATTTCTGTACCTTACTGACCTTTAAAGAGTACCAATTTGATTTACTGTCTACTACTTCTAGTGACAAGGCGAAAGCAGCCATTGCACTAGTTTGTTGTCTAACACTTCATACTTCAATTTCAACAGTCTCCTATTGCCCCTTGGCCTCCAAAACCTAAATCTACAGGATTCCTCTCACATGCCATTATATAATTCAACATTTTCCATGACTTATGTATGGATAAGATATCATTATGCAATTCTTAAAATGAATGTTATTCTTTAGTTTGACAGTAAGTTAAACAGCTGATACTGTCATTGGGTTCAGTGAGTTTATATGTATGCATATTGCAATGTACTGGAGAGCGACTGGTCGCAAACAGACCAGTGTCTCACTCAGTTCCTGGGAAGGAAAAAAGAGAATATGTGCAGCATGTCTAACAGCATCCAGATGTTCATATGTTGAATTATGTCACATTCACAAAGGGAGTGAGCTATCTCGGAAAATATTAGACACCAGCTAATCCTCAGGAAATGTGGACAGGCTGCAGGAAAGGCATGCTGGTGTTAATTGTTCATGACATAATTGTGTTTTGGGGGATAGTGGGGGGGGTTCAGTGGACTGATAAACTATAGCTTCTGAATGTCCTTAAACCAAGTCTGACAGAAAAAAAATATGTTTCTGTCACCAATTGATAGTGTGCAGATTGTTTTACATATGTTCTTACAAAGCGGACATTTTAATGCTGGGGTGTTCTCCCATATCAGTTGAACACAATGCAATGTCTTGGCATTGTTTACCTCCTTCATTCTGTCCAAGCCATTACAGCATGGGTGTATGGTTAACTTCACAACATCAATATGAATACTCAATAAGGCACACTTTATAAGATTTACAAAAAGAACAACTACAGACATCGGCAATACATCAAAACCACTGCCCTGCCCTCTTCGAGAAAAATATCTGGGTAGAATTCCAGACCATCATTAGTTTAATAACTAATAATCCCCTCAGAGAGATAAATCCCAGACTTACATTAGTGACTGACCATTTATTGGAGAGACATAGCTAAATAGCTAAGTAGCTAAATGTTGAACCAATATTCACTGGTCCCTGACCCACATTCAGCCTCTGATTAGATAGATTAGACCATCAGTTAATTAGTTTAATTTGCTTGACAGTTAGTGATATCTGAGATCTATTAGTATTCACTAGAACTGTAAATATTAATCTAGCTCCAAAACTATAACTCCTTCCACATACTCACACTTCAATCCAAATAAGGTTTTTTCATGTTGGGATCATCAAGTAAGCCTTAAAAAGACAGGGCTTCCCCCTCTTATTAGACTCTTAGTTGGCTCACCTAAGAATTTTTCTAAACCTAAACAAAGTGGTATTTTGCATGAATAAAGCTTTTAGTTAGTTTCATGACTTTTCTTTATCCAGGGGTGCTAATTAGCCTTAAGTTCAAGTTTACCAATAAGCTGTTGTATTCTGATGTGTTATGTTGTGTCTGAGCCTTCAGCCCATCAACCACAGCAAAAGCAGCCAGAATAAACTTTTGCCACCAAAGCCTTCTAACAAGACAAACAAAATCCTGAAAGATTCAAGACAATATGGGTCAAGGTTTAGCTGGATTTGCCACAGTGGCAGAAAAATACTCTCATGCAATCTAGATGCAGCAGGTGGACTGATATGAATACAGCTGTTGATAGTTATTCAATCACATTTAGCGACCATATATAAGTGATTCTTTCGCGGGTGTATTTTGGTGAAGAACTTTACCTGATATACCTTAAATCATGGAAATGCACTCTGTGACTGGAGGATGGAGACTCCCTCTGCAGAAAGCTGTGGCTGTCTTTCATGATGGGACCATCGCTGCACTCAGTCGGTGCAATGGACACATTTTGGAAGTTGCACTTGGTTTTACCTACTGTTTTGCGATTTTCCTTTCAACCATGCTAAAACTAAATGCATGCTTTAGGTCGACGCTGCTAGGTATAATCTCACGGGAGGACTTTGAACATGGCTACTCAACCTTCAGAGGATGTTGCTTCTGCAAGATCAGCAGGCATTCACAACCCCTGCAAAGCAATGCACGTCTGCGGGTTCAAGCTGGGGAATCCGTGGAGTCGTTCAAGTTAACCCGTTCAGTGTTGCATGCAACTGCTGCACTTTTTCGGTATTCCGTGTATGTTTTCTCGGCCATCTTGACTGTCATGCAGCTTGCACCGGCCGCCCTGTCGACGGTGTGTTGCTGCGTCAAACCCATTATTCTAATAATGTTGACCTTGCGTGGCTTCAGCCCGATGCTGTGGACCATCACCGGTTACTCTACTCAGGCACTTGCCATCATATGGGATCTGTCATCTCTCTGAAGCAGCCCCTCAAAGACATGTCTCCTATTATCTACCCCTTTTTGATTGTTCCTATAATGTGAACTGATAACAAATCGTTGCTTTTAAGTGAAATTATTTGAGAAAATTGTAATGGACTTAACGTTTCAGATCAATGTCTACAACGGGATTGCCTTTAAATAAAAATTGCTGTGACATATCTTCTGGCTATTCTGTAATGGAGCACAATATTTGGCTATACGCTAATCACTGTCAATATTCCAGTCATGTGGTATTTCAAACTAGTGTACATCCAGGGTACTGTGGTGTATCATTGCTCCCTCTGAACAAACAAGCTAAGCCACTTAAAGAGAAGTACATGACACTTTATTGCATCAATCCTAATAAATAGTGACCCACTCCCTTGGTAACCCAATAGTTTCCAACAGATGTTAATGGGATTCGGTGCAGTTTCACTGCCCATGCTTCCAGTCACGAGACTTATTGAAAACCTGCTCAGTTGCTTGGGTTACTAGAGTACTAGTGTTATATTCTCCAGTTTTCCCACCAATCCTTTTAATGGCTCAAAAAAGTTCTACATTGAAAATGAGATGCAAAGAGTATTAAGAGACAGTGTGCCTAAATAGAAGGTTTGACTGTAAAACAAGATAAATATATTTTTAAACTAAAATATGAAGTGGAATATAAAAAAAAGACAAAAACAAAACAAGCAGCCTTTCTTATGACATTATGAAACTACTTTGCCTCTTCCCAGGCTTATAAGACACACACAGCCGACATCTGTTCTACCTATAAAAGCAGCTACAGTGTGACACACTTGTATTGTATATACATCATGGGCCTTGAAAACAGCCACTTCATATCATACAATCCAACAGCATCAATATACATTTGGCTGACATAAAAAAAAAAAAGTAGGATGAACCTATAAATGTTTTGGTTTCCAACTGCCAAAGCCAATGTAAAGAAGCACAATATTTGGTTTGACAGATTTCAAATGACACATTTTAAATCAAAGAATAACTTCAATAATATAAAATGTATTTTGTCATAAGAAAAAAAAACAAAAAGAAAATAAAATAAAGAAAAAAAACCAAACGGTTAACAGTAATGGTCCCAATATTTCGACGACATCGTCATGGTGGCAGGGTATGGGTTGGCAACATGGTAGGCGGAATTTGTACTTCAGTAACTTAAATCCATGTTAACGGCTTCCATTTATAGTTTGATTGTAAACTGGAGAACACTAATCAGAAACAGGGTCTCTTTAGTACCGAGGCAACATAAGAATGAGAGGCAACTGGTACACGCCGAGAGGTATATGAACAGACAACGACATACAAGAAACGCTAGAAGCAAGATTAACAAAAAGTTGTAAACAAAACGTACTATCAAAAGTAAATGAACCTTCCTTACTCTGGTTAACTCAACCACTTAACAGAACTTGATTACATCATAGCTCAGGTCCTTCCTTGGCTAACCTATCCTAACAAGACCAGAGTCGGAGATTTTCAACAGTTTGCGCCCGAGCACTGGGTTGTCTTGATAAAGAGGTCTACCCAAGAAAACAACAACGATTTACACAATAGTGTATTCATGAGCTTAATAATGAACTGTAGATCTTTAAACCACAAGACCCTCGTCACTGAAGCTGCTACGTCTACAACAATGGTGTGTATTTAGATGTTATCCAAACAGAAAAGCAGACTTAAGCCTGGCAGTGTTTTAAAACACTTCAATTAGGAAGAAGCAGAGAGACCTACAGCTTGGAATGATTTAAGAGTATCCTTCAAATTATTAGCTGCCAAAAAACTGATCTTGACTCGCTACAAATTATTGCACTAAAAGAAAAATAAACTAGTAACTTCAGATCCTTCTAACATGGATGCACTCACACCTGAATCCTCTGCCAACCGACTCCAAAAACCAGCAGGGAAAAGTTTCCAACATAGTCAAAATAATCAGCACAATTAAAGATGCAGGATTTTTTTCACAAGCTTTCAGCATGTCTGTGAAAAAAAACAAAATGGCCTCAGCTCATTGCTAGACTTCCTGTCAACTGCAATGGTTTCACTAACACAGAGAGCAATGAAAGCATTTCTAGCCAGTTCCAGCCCAAACCTTGCCACCACTGACAAAACATTTCTAACAATGATATGACAATAAAATGACAAAACAAAGGCGATTGTTTTTGAGTGAAAAAGACAGTGAAATACAGTATGATTTTTGAATACAAGATTAACAGTTGCATTACAAAGAGCCATGACTCAAGACACATAAATCAAGAAATTGTCTTCTCTTGGTATCTCTGTACAGCTGCTCCAGTCCCGTCTGTACGCGAGTATAATCTAGTGTGTCCACAAGGCTTTTCTTAAGTGACAATTGATGTGGTTCACTCTACCGTCACAGATTTGGCCAGGTTTCTTGGGCAGTCCACCTGTATTAAGAAAGAAGAGACCATTTGCTACATTACAAGCTGTAGTCATGCAAAAGGCCTACACATAAAACATAGCTCCCCCTGTTTACAAAGTGCTGCAGTCAAACTTCACAGTAGGATTTAACAGAATCTTAACTAAATGCTATTTTAAATCCAGTGTGAGCCAGTGATACGCCAGCTTCACAAGGCTGCTTTTTATATTCCCCAAATCTTGGGCCAAAACTGTTCTCATCACACAGGCTTCATAGATACTTAAGAGATACTTGAGAAGAAGGGTGGGCGTGCTATTGAAATGTGTGTCCACGTAAACATGTTTGCCTCTGTCAGAATTACGATTTGGCACGGTCTCCAATAGTCTCTCCATCAGTCGAAAACAACAGGGAACTTGGCCGTCCTGCCTGCGCTTCTCTTTGAAGCGCTTTACAAGTTTCCCAATACCTTGGTTTATCAAGCAGGCCTGGTGTGTAGTGCCATTGAACCAGTGACACCCTACACCCTAGTTCCCGGATCAAGGCGCAGACGCAGAAGGGCGCAAGGCGCACTAGGCGTGGCCAACGCTTTTTTTGGTCATTTGGGGACATCGGACGCACGCGCAACTGAGGCGCATTTGTAAAAAGGGTTGGATTAGGTTGAATAAATTATCAGTAGGTGCGGTGTGGTGTGGCTGTCTTCAATTATAGCCAATCAAATCAGCCCCTTTAAAAGCAGCGCAATAGTGAGCCATGGCGCACTGACAATTTCGTAATGGATGAGGAAAGCCCAGACCACGAGGAAACGAATGTCACGTATTCAGATGTATTCCATATTGCCTTTAAACATTGTGTAAAACAAAAAAATAAGACTAATTCCAATGGGATATGAGACAACACACACATATGATTATTTGACAGGCTGTTTGTTAACGTGTCTTTTTATAATTAAAAACTCTGGCTTTCGGAGGCTTGGAGGAAGGGGGGCACGTTTAAAGTACGTCAGTGGACACGCTGAGAATAACACTTCCCCTATATGGCGATGCAGTACACGTCGTAGGCTACCGCACACACGTCTGCGGTAACACATTGCACCATTTGGTACGCATGGACAAACATGCCCACATATACACAAAGACAAACACGCTGTTGCTTTAGTGATAAACCGAGGCCTGATCGCGAGCTTAACTGGCTAAAAATTGCTCAAAACAATGTCCCCATCGCCAGCCGCACAATTTATAGAGATTAATATACAAACTTCAGACCAGCGCATCTGATCTAAATGCGTTAGATTCAAGAACAACAATCACTGCATTACCAACAGAACACAATAGAAATATGGACATACTTGAAAACAATATGATTGCATCGGCTTCTTTAGATTTTTTGTGAAACCAAAATTGGCGAGTAGACTGTGTCTGCCTCCGTTCTCGTCAGTGAAAAAGGAAAATTGTCTAATTGCAAGAACGATCACAAGCGTCTTTCTCTTTCCTGTACGTTCTGTGAACACAGTAGGGGACCTTAAATAGTTCACGGGTGATCACGGGTGCTATTCCCTATTACCCTCTTAGGTTAATGACCATTCATTGAGGTATTGAAAGCTGCCATTATGTTGTTTCCATGTGTAATGATGCATGCTGACTGATTTAGGTTGGAAGACAATGATTCACACAATAACCACTTGCAGCCATTTTGTTTTACTTTAGTCATTAGTTAAATGATTCACATCAACGTGAACTGGACCATAATAACACACACAAAAGGTGTGTGTGTGTGTGTGTGTGTGTGTGTGATTTTGGATAGGCCTATAGTCATGTGTGCTCTGCCTTGAACTCCCGAAACTGCGTTTGCAGGTGGAGACGCGGGTGTATTCTTTGACACCAGACTTGCACTGCGCCTCCTGATTTTTATTGACACACCTACTATTGCGCCCCCACGACCATTTCTGCGCACGTGATGTCATGGAAAGCCAGGAAGTTACCGAACAGGCGCAGACACAAGAGAAATCCACTTGCACCCAACAAAATTGTCACTGTGCCAGCGCGAGGCCACTGCGCTAGACTTGCACCATCCGGAAACTAGGGCCCTAGGGCTGCACAGGCAATTCAGTGTTGTTTATAATTGTTTATAATCGTATAATTGAGATTTTTTGTATCCTCATTTAATAATCATAGAATATTGTCAAATTCGGAATATTGAAACATTTAATTTCATTCGTCAGAGGTTGAAAGATGCACGTTGTGCAACTGTGAAACGACTGTTCTTCAAATCATCAATACTAATAATAATAATTGTGACTAATCACTGATTAACTGTTGCGATCTCAATATCACAATAGCAATGTGATCAGGAGTATGTTTTCTAGCTATAATGGCACAGTGTCATGAGTACTCACGTCATAGCCTCGGAGGACTGCCAGGTGGAAGGAGAGCAGCTGTAGTGGGATCACACTCAGGACGCCCTGGAGACAGTCCACGCAGTGAGGCACTTTGATGGTGCGGCTTGAGCTCTTGACGGTCTCGTAATCATCTTTGTCACAGATCACGATGGGTCGGCCCTGCAATTCAACAAATGGCTTTGGATTTCTAGTGCAATATCCGTCGCCCTGTTCCCTAACCTGGAGCTGGGTCTTAAAAAGTCTCAACCTGATACTTTCAGGTCCACCCCTGAACACCACCTGCTTTTGACTTTGACTTTCACACCTCCAAAGCCTAAGTCCACATTTGCTGCAGATTAGTAACAGCAATGATGTCATGCAATAACAGCCCCTCCCTTGCATTTATTGAGGTGAATGGACCAGAGGTTTGGAACAGATACCAGAGGACCGTGAAAATACATTTCATATTCCAAGTGTACTTGGGCCACCCAATATTCAAGGTTTGAAGAGTTTTATTTCAAGGAAAATACCAATCAATTTTAATATTGAACTCACATTATTTCATGGTATGGGCCTATGCCCTAGGACTGTTCAGACAGTGAACACTGTCTCTCATAGCCAAAAACAAGAAAGAAGACCCTGCCAAACCCCCTAAACTGTCAGAGTGATGTACAGCTCCATAGAGAACTAATATGAAAATATGGAAAAGGTGACAGTGACTAGCCTAAGTGTTTCTAGGGTTAGGTCAGATCTCTTGGTTTGTAACTGCCTACAAAAATAAAAAACTAGATACAAAATTTGGACAAATGAGCTCACAAAGCCAATCTTCAATTTATTGTCAATGGAAAAGCTGCAGGCTGTACTTCAGTGTGGCAGCACTCCAATGTTATGCGGTTAAAGAGTTCATTCCCAAATGTTTTTGAGCAGCTCAGCTCAGGCAGTAAATAAATGAATGTTGAAGGTCCATCTCTGAGGTTTATATTGTTACCATGACAGCAGCATCAGTCATGAGGCCAAACATGAGGGTTTATGTCGATTGCTTGCAGTGTGCACGTAAAGCTCTCACCTGGCGAGCCACGACTTGCTGCAGGGCGTTCTGACACTTGACGTAGGTGTGGTCTCTCATGATGATCATGATGACAGGCATGAGCTTGTCTATCAGGGCCAGCGGACCGTGCTTCAGCTCCCCCGCCAGGATGCCCTCTGAGTGCATGTATGTGATCTCCTTGATTTTCTACACAGGGAAGAGAAGGGAACCTATTAGGAACCTATTATGCGCTCGCAGGGACTTTATCGAAGTTTACTGTATATAGACATAGAACATTACAATATAAATGGGGTGGTTTGAGAGAGTCGGAGACACAGCGTGTTCCTTTTCACATTTGCACGGCCCCAGTCCAAGATACTGAACAGGTCAGAAATATAACTCAGCACAGTCATTAACAAACTCAATTCGACCTTTCTTGAAGCCTGCTGTTACTTTTCTATAGCCCTGGCCTGTAATTAATATAAAATTCTTAAATATAATACTCATGGCCAAATAGTTTCAAACTCGCAGTGTTTGTAAGTACAGATACCTGTATACATTTGAGGAAGCTGGGAAATTGTAACTTTGCTCACCAGAGCTCCTTCCAGGCAGGTGGCATAGTGGTAGCCTCTGCCCATGATCAGCACACTCTTCTGCTGGTACAGCTCCGCTGCCAGCCTCTGGATCTCATCATCCAAACTCAGCACCTCCTTAATCAGATCTAACACAAAGAGACAAGGTAGAAAGAGGATAGGATTAGGGCCTTCTAAGGGTTAATAAGGGAAATAGTTTGCTGATGCTGGAAATCCCGCCCCCCCGCAGTGATTTCTAGAAGTCAAGTTGGACCCGAGACATAAGGTACCATTGATGGATATTGCAAACCTAACTGCTGTCAACAACTGCTGGAAGCTGGCCTGGATGAGAACATAATGTAGGGCAGGGAGGAGGCCTGAGCTGAGTGGCCAGACATTCCTCATTAGTTTACCATTAGGGACACCCCATCATAGGCTTTAGCTCCAGAGGAGCATGCCAGGGCTCCGGGCCAGCGGCTCGTTTGACTTTTTTCTGTGCTCTTTTCTTTCTCTCTGTGATCCCTTTCTCATCACACATTAGCCTTTTCATCTAAGCAACGCATTTGAACAAACACCAGAACTAAAACCCTCTCCGGGGGAGCAATAAATAAGACTTTATCTGTCCTCTCTCTTTCCTTTAGAAGGCGGTTTTTGCCTCCTATAGATTTGTCTAACGTGCGATCAGGATATCCCCCCCCCGTCCAAACTAGCCGGTTTTCTGTGTGTAAGGCTCGGTTTACCTGGCAGTACTCGCAGGCCCTGGATGATCTCGCGCCGCCTCGGCTGCATGGAAATCCTGTCGTCACACATCAGCAGCGCAAACATGATCAGGGCCACAAACTGACTGGTGTAGGCCTGCAGAGCAACAACGCGGAAACACACAACGTATCTGGTTAAAGATCTTTATGTAGACCGCACAGAGGGATGGCCCCAGCTGCTTGATTTCCATTCAGTTTTTAGATCACCAACAACGTCTAAACATCTAACCACTAATAGGCAGTAATGATTATTATAGAGTCATCTTGTACATATTTGACTGCCTCCACTGACAAAAGCTTCCTTGCCGTTATCTTTCCAGAAGGTAACATTTAAAACACATCTTCAAATTTGACCGTTTATATATAAAAGGCATAACAGCTCGGGCAAGAAATGCTGAAACCGAAGAGGAACAACCAGTCACGACACACAACCAGCAACATCCACACACAGTTTGCTTTTCAGTCAGGTATGTGCAGCTTTTCTGCCTGCTTTGATGGCGAACTTTGTCTCCAGCTGATAATGTGCACCAGATGAGCGATGGATGGAGACGCGGGTCTAAGTACACGCCAGGCCACACTAGACAGCATGGAATGAAGCTCAGCCTAGTATTCATCAAGGCAAACTTAATGAACACATCACATTAAACCGAAGGGATTATTATCTTCTTTTTCTGGAATTCTGGAAATGTCACCTCTCCCAATATTAGCACATCGGAGGCGCAGTGCCTGCCACCATCAACATCATCATCCACTCCCTTTCTCTCCCTTCATCTCCGAGCACATTTGGAGGCCTTCCATGCCCATTTGGGAGATTTAATCAGTGTTCAAGTGAAGCCAAGTCATTTCACGGGACCCTCTGGACTCAGAAATGCCAGCATCTTGGGCCAAGGGAATGGCTATAAAACCTTTACACAGCTATTTTCCCTGACAGCACGCTAACCACAACCTTTTAGAACTCTGACAGTCAACGCTGTCAACTCAGTTGTGGCAGCACATTTAATCCACATAGTAAATGTTGGTGCTCTTCTGTGTTCATGTCCACATCTATATAATGCGCAATGAAGTGCATTTCATGCATAACATACCGACCGTTACTCAACAGCGCTGACAACCCCCCTCCCAACGACAAACGGCAGTGACCAGAAAAGGAACCATCTCCGTGTATATTCTCCCTGAATACTCTTACCAGGTCCTCAGAGTCTTCCATTTGCTGCGGACTGGCAATTGTAGAAGTTAAACCCGTTTCACCGCCTTGTGTTTTACCTGCTCTTGCATGAGTCATCAACTACCATTTCACTTTGCATTAAGCATCACATATATACGCTTATTATAATGTTCACCTTATATAACACTCATGTCTGCATGCGTGCTTCACATCTGTTCAGGTGCTTGTTGTTTCTGTACAAGGCTGTGCTGGGAACATATTGAGATAACAGCACAACTTCAGCTCATCTCATGTATCTGGTATGCGTGCGCACGCGCACTCGTGCACCTTTTTCTCTTTGTCTGCCCCCGTGCTATAAAAGTTGCCATTCACTGAAACTCCCCAGAGCAATGTTACAACTTTCCCTCTAGGATTGGCCAAGACTTATTCACAAATCTTTATTATAATCATACACAGAAGACGTTCCAATTCTGCTTCAAATTAAAACAAACAAAAACAAACAAACCATAATTAACATAAAATAAAGTCAATGGAAGGCAAGAGGAGCGTTTAGAGTCATTTAACACTGGAGTGAAATACATTCTCTCCTGTGACTAAATGCTGGGCTGGGCTGTGTAGCGCCTGGGTGTGGGTGTGGGTGTGTGGCACAGCCAGCCAAGCAGTAAATGATGGCGTCTCTGAGACGTGCTCTGGTCTCCAGGCTCTCTGCTCTGGGGCTTTGGAGCAGCACAAGACTCACTGAGCCAAGCCCAAGGGCCGGGCCAGGGAGGGGAACCTGCTCCATTCTCTATCCGCTCAACAGTTGGGACTCGGGCTCCGCTCCTCCGACCATACTCCGAGCACAGTCTGGCAACCCACTTAGCTGTGTGTGGGGGGTGGTAAGAGAGAGAGCATGGATCCCGACTTTACAAGAGTAGAGATGAGGATAGCAGGCTTCTTCAACTCTGCATGGGATCGGTGTGGAAGGATATGGCAGCTTCCAAGGGGAGGGACCAAAGTATTCATTATGATTTCATCAGTCAGCGGGGTCAGTGTGTGTTGTGCTGTTGCTTAAAACTCATTAACAGAAAAAACACACACACACACACATATAAAGAAAAACAAAACCAAAAACAATCTTCCAGTGCCAGATATCTTAACATATCTAATTGCCAAGCTGTTATATAAGGCCAATGAAAAACTTCCCCTGGACACCTCAGTCTGTAGCAGCAACTTAAAAATGAGACCAGTGCATTTATCTCCAACACTATTAATGGGATCTGACTGGCTGAGACACATCAGACTGGGATAGAAGTAGTTCCCCTGCCCAAACTCTTCAGCCTGGCCCCAGCTCTTCATCCTGGCCCCTGACAAAAGAAAAATATTCCCCTCTGGACATCGATACTTCCCAGATATTCCAACCTGCTGGAATGTCTTTTTTCCCCCCACCATAGGAACTGTGTAGGACAGAGGACGGCGATGTGAACCATTTCAGTCTCTGGAGCTGTGACCGTGTGTGAAGAATGAGGCGGTTTGGTAAAGACATTAGGATGCGCAGTCGCTCATGGACTCACCTTGGTGCTGGCCACTCCAATCTCAGGCCCGGCGTTGATGTGGACTCCGCAGTCCGTCTCCCTGGAGATGGAGCTGCCCACTGTGTTGGTGATGCCCACTGTCAAAGCCCCCCTCTCCTTACAGTAGCGCAGGGCCATGAGGCTGTCTGCCGTCTCTCCTAGAGGCACGGAGTAGGAGTGGCGTTTATGAGACCGTTTACACAATGTCAACAGATCTGACAAGATGATGATGATGCTGATTTATTAGTTGGTTAGGGGAATTCTTTTTGCATCATACAGGCGTCAGAGTGGAAACCAGCACCAACACAAAACACATGACATGTCGCAGAGTTAGCGCACATTAGGTATAATTTACACAACTGAAGAATACATTGTATAGTAGAACAATAGTTCATACAGTTTATACCCAGGGAGACCCAGATATAGCCGAGGGCAAAATGACTAAGGAAGAAGCTGCGTGGCATTTTCAACTCCCGGGGAATGGAAAGTGAAGGACAAATGGGGAATGTGCATTAGTTCGGGTCCAGATGGCATGGATCTCCCCACCTGATTGGCTGATAAAGAAGCAGACATCGTCTCGAAACACAGGTGTGTTCCTGTCCAGGAAGTCGCTGGCAAGCTCCACCATGACAGGCAGCTCAGTTAGCTCCTCCAAGACCTGGCGGGTCTGGGAAAGGAAACAAGCACTGCTCTGCATCAATGTAGAAAGCCAACCAGCCTAGCTGGGAGCAATGACCAGGCTGGCAAACAATCCTCACACCTGTGTCTACATACAGCCATGACATTTCCTGCTGGTCTTTGTACATCGCTGATGAAAATCAATGTGGATGGTGAAGCACAAGCGTTTCCAAAATGGTCCGATTGGAAAATGTTTGGTTAGTGTTTACTCACCGCCACCCCGGCATGGTAGCTGGTGCCGCAAGCAATAAGAATAAGCCGCCGACACCTCTGGATCTCCTTGATGTGGTCCTTCAGTCCACCCAGCGTCACTGAGTAGGTAACATAAACAGTCAATCCATCATTCTCCTCAATAACTTTCCACCTCGTTATAAAAGGTCAGGGAGAACCCATGACCTTGTTGTAAAAGAATGTTTTAACAAAAAAAAAAAATCAACTACAAGTCATTTTTGCACACTTCCTGTTTAAAAGTATTTAACTTTGATATATAAACTCTTTAAAGCAAAAAGGGAAGCATTTATGCTCATTTTAACCCCAAAAGGGTTAACTACCTTGTGGTTACGGTAAAGATCAACACTCCATATACAGTGATTTGCAGGAAAGTGAAATTCAGTTAACCTTTAATCCTGGCTCAATGTTTCTAAAGAATTATTTATCTAGTTGATGATTGATGAAAAAGATGAAAAATGATTAGTTTGTATGCTCTACATGCGATGTGATAAATTTCTTTAGACATGCTCAACTGAATACATGACTTTTGTGGTTGACTGAGCACATTTTGAGCAAAATGCATGAATAAAAAAAGTCCAGAATAAAACTGACCTGTTGGCACTATAAGGGAGTATTAGAATCTTGGCAAGCTAGGTGCTATAAATGTGTAAAACTTTAAAGTGGAAAATGGGACAGGGTGGAGAAATGTGTAGCTGCAAGCCATGTGATTTCTTTAATGCTACACTGTAGAAAGTGAGCAGACCCCTCTAACCTGTGTTGTTGTCAAAGTTGACCCTTCCTCTCATGGTGTTGACCACAGACTCTGGCTGCTCAAAGATCTCCTTCTGCATGAAGGAGCTGTAGTTACCTGTGGAGGTATGAGCAAGAAATCAGGGAACAGGATATCGCTGACACACGTTAAACCCCCCAGAAGAAGTAAACACAAAGTCTTGAAGACAATGTCTTGGTGACAATCCAAGTTTCTTGTAGGGAGTTAAAATGATAAATGTGATCTTTCATCAGCAGGTAGCCTTTTTATGTAACCCCCAATCATAAGTCATTGCTTGAATTACGAAAAAACAAACATGAGGCATCAGGGAGATAGTGTTTTTCCACCGATAACCATTTATGACAGTGAAATATGTGAATGTTTTTCAGCCTGCCTCTGACAGTAATTTGGGTCATGCGAATTAGGTTATTTAGCAGAAAGGCTCCAGGAGTTGAGACTGAGGGGAGAGAGACTGAAGAAAGAAAGAGGAAAGAGAGAGAGAGAGAGAGAGAGAGAGAGAGAGAGAGAGAAGAAGAGAGAGAGAGAGAGAGAGAGAGAGAGAGAGAGAGAGAGAGAGAGAGAGAGAGGCAATGTAATGACAGAACCACAAAGGAATGTCTTGAGTCCAGCCAACATCAGTTTACCTCTGCCCTCTGCTGGAACACTGG
>OMKK01029646.1:0-26919 GCA_900302305.1 Polymixia japonica | reverse complement strand
AGAGCCGTTGAAAGATGAAGAAATACAAAACATCCAGTGCAACACTCATTCAAAAACTGCCACTAAAACTGCCGTCCGCAGAACTGTGTTTCTTCAACATGCCTCCTTTAAAAGCAGGCTAATGTTTCCAAGAAGTACGCCTCACAAGCTCATGTGAACAACCTGGGTACAGAGTGTGGGGGTAAATCTAAGTGCCCTGCAGCTGGGGTGAGGTTGGCCTCAGCTGTTCCCTTTGATGCAAGGATCCTCCCTGGGGGGCGTCTGTGAGTGAATCAGGGGGGATTGTAACCACCTGGCCCAGAAAGATAAGGAAGACCTCAGCAATATAACAATCCGGCCGTTGTTAACGTGCATAGTAATGATAGGTTTCTGAAGAAAATTACAGGGAAAGGTACCCATAACCTCTTCACATGTGGCCATGGGTCCAGATCTCAGATGGGGAGAAAATGCGGCCGCCCGTGTGTGTGTGTGTGTGTGGAAAGTGTAGAATTGCTGCGTCGGGGAATGACGTTCCCCCTGTGCCAAAAGCGCTCCGACACCCTCCACTCACCCTTCATGATCTGCTGCAGCTCCATCTGCAGGGTCTGGATGGCGCGCGCTGGGTGGTCTCCGGCCGTGCGCTTTATCCTGTGGATGGACAGCCGCCCGTCTGTCACGGCTGCCACGTCGTCGTCCTCCAGGAAGATCACCCGGTTGGTGTGCTCGATCACCGCGCTGCCGTGACCACAGAGAGGAAAAGCACGTCAGAGAGTTAGCTAGCACTCCACAGGACTTTGAGATGTAACACGCCGAAGGAGAATCTTGTTCCAACATGAACAGCAGCCTGAAGCCGTGTGCAATATTAGAGGTGGCGAGACTAGGCTTGGGGCAATATTCGATAACATATTCGATATTTGCCACCATATGCGATATTTTCACAGTAGCGAATATCGATACTATCGTTAGTGAGTACGAGGGGTGAAACACTGACCTCGCATCAGAGGCAAAGTAATACTCCACAGCCTTCTCATCCACAGGGAACAGGCAGGTGTCTTGGTCCATCCTGGGCAGAGTTGTGCAGCCCTTCTTGTCTTTACCAGCTTGGGGAGAAAACAACAGGAAACTGGGGCTGAGCAACAGTGATCCAGTCAGATTCAGACAATAGAGAGTAACGGCAGGGTTCAGACTTACAGGAGCGGTAGAGGATAGGAATATGATCTGTGGACAACTTGTGATCGCATTTCACTCCAATCAACAGAGGACCTCCCCTCCTATATGGAAAAAACCCCAAAAAAAACACAAAATGAGATGGTCTTTATGTTATGCCACATTATAATGAATAATTCCACAATATATAATACAATCATGCACTTGGTTGACACAGTCAGCAGTCTTAGAGAAGCAGTGGAAGTGTACCTGGTCCCAACTGCCTCCCCGGGGTAATGGACACTCTTGAAGACCAGGGCAAAGGCTCCTTCCTGGGGAGATGGAAGTACAAGCATGTCAGAGAGGCCTTTATCTGCCAACCTCTTCATTCAGAGGGAGTGCTAGTGCACCAGAAGGGCCCTTACCAGCTGCTGGGTCACCCTCTCTACTAGAGTGGCAAAGCTGATGTCATCGCTCTCCCGGTTGTCATACATGTACTTCACCAGCTTGGCGATGGTCTCTGTATCGGTCTCTGACTCAAATTCGTAGCCTTTGCTCTCCTGTGGAAAACGGAAGGAGGCAATAATAGTGCTGTGTTTCTATCATGTCTGCAGTTCCATAAGAAAAAAAACGACTTCCAAAAGAATATGTTTGAAAGTAACTGCTCACCAGGAATTTCCTCAGGTCTTTGTAGTTGGTGATGATTCCGTTGTGGATGACAATGAACTCTGTAATGGAGAAAGATCATTAAAAAAAAGAAAAGCTGATGGTATTGTGACCATGGAACTGGCTTGTTTCGATTTAAAAGTCCAAATGAATACTGTATGATTCCATAAGACCAATCTATCATTCATTGGAGGGAGAGAAAAAAAAAAATCGAGGAGCTCAAGTTACCATTAAATACAATGGAATGTCACTACATAAAGTCATTGTGTTAGTTCTCCACTTCTCCACTTTAAGATAGATCCCTTAATGTCAACAGGAATTGATTTTGGCAGTCCCTAAGAAAAACAAATATGAAATCTTAAACTGAGCGTGGTGTGTGTTACTTATTTATTTACCGTTGTTCCTGTCAGACCTCTGTGGGTGGCTATTGACTGGGCTGGGTGCACCATGCGTAGCCCAGCGGGTGTGAGCAATGCCGACATGAACGTCAAACTCCACCTCCAGGTCAATGTCCTGCTGTTCTGTGGATTTCACGCAAACATAAAGTAGTACAGGCGAAAAGTTTGAATTCTTAAATGTATTCGAGAATATAGATGAATATCAAGGCTTCATTTTCTCATGCTTGATTGTTTTCATTAGGTGTCAATCACTTTATCTCGTAGATTAACTAGTCAGCGATGCAGAGAGACTATTCTACTTACTGTGGATCTCCTCATCAAGAGCCTTCACTTTTCCACGCTGCTTGATCAGTTGGATAGATTTGGCATTGGACTCCCATTCCTTGCCGTTACCGCCGTCAATTCCCACACCTGATAAAAAGCGAACATTAGCAATTGTATAGAAAATTATGTAAAGATGTTTACATAGTAGTATTGGAGAATCAACATGTTCAAAGAAGTATGTTCCTGTTCCAAACCTTTATGCCACTATTGCTTTGCATATATGCAGACGTACAAATCCTCAAATAGAGAAGCTCTATCGCCGCTCTGTGCTACTGCATGTATGCCACTGTTCCCATTGCTTAAAGGTACTATATTAGATATTTTGAACATTAATATAACAGCAAACAACTATTTACTATGTAAAGATATAGTGGAGTAATGGCATCCTGAGCAGAGAATGAAGTCACACTTCCTCTGTGTGTATTGTAATCCAAGCTTCTTTGTTCTTTGTTTTGGTAGCCAGTCCATGCATACTTGCATGTTACCTGCATGTTAGTGCATTAGTGTTAGTGTTGCCGACGCACCCATTTGTTTTGGTCTGAGATGCTGGTGCTCTAGTGTGACATCTAGTGGCTGAATTTAGCATATAGCTCCTTTAATCAATGTGTGACGAGTGAACTCCACCATTAGATGGTGCTCAGCTCACATATGGCATGTAAATAGCCTATAAATTAAACACTAAGGGAGCTCACATAAGATGGTAGAAGTGTTGTATCGCAAGGATAATGGCTGTTTGAGGATTCTAAATGACAGTTAAAAGAAGTCTCACTTTTCATTTCTTGTTCTATCCAAAAAAACAGTAATATAACTGACCTATTACATCCTTAGCCTGCTTTGTTAATAGGCCTATTAATATAAATGTTGATATTTAATAGCTTGAGGGGAAAGAGTTTCTAAGTGGACTACTACAATCATGTTACTTGTGAGGGAAAACAAATGGGAGATTCAACTGTCTTGCATTCTTAACAGGCCTTAAAGATTCAACGGTCATTACTAGGTATTACCAGTCTCTTTTCAAAGTAGTTGTAGTAGAACTAGTAGTAGTTGTAGTAGAAAATGAGACACCAGGAAGAGACAAAACACAACTTCAGAACATTATCAGATAGATATCAGACAGACAGGAAGAGTGAGGGAAAGGAAGAGCTGATAAACATGCCAGTGGAGAGTGTGTTGTTTTAAGCCTTTTTTTTTCTCCCCCGTTTCCCTCACCAGCAGAGTCATAACCGCGGTACTCCAGACGCTGCAGGCCCTTGAGCAGGATCTCAAGGATTTCACGGCGAGTCCGTGGCACATGGTAGTTAAGATAGGCAAAGATTCCTGGGGAGAGAAAGATAAGGGGGGGGGGGACAGAGAGAGAGAGAGAGAGAGAGAGAGAGAGAGAGAGAGAGAGAGAGAGAGACAGACAGACAGACTTTATAAGTCAGGTCTCACATCTTTAGGCCCTCTAGTTCAGTTTACCAGTTAGTCCAGTTTGTCCTCTGGGTCTAGTTAGGCAATATTATAGGTTTTTATGATTCAATGAGCAGGCCCATAGTATCACCCTACCAGAGAATGCCCAGCAATAAGGACAGAATAAAAAGCAACGATGACAACAAAGAAGGTGCCCCATGTCAACCCCTGCTATTTGACATACCATACTACACAACATGTGACAAGACAATGGTATAATACCAGTCTGACAGGATGAGTAAGTATCCTGAGAAACACGTTTTTCTTTTAGCAGTAAGACCTGCCTGGAAACAATGGAGTAGATTTTCGCAAGTTGATATATGTTCCTGAGGGTGTGGGTGTTATCTGTCCAAACAGATTTGAAAATTATGTTCTGCTTTTGGTCTGATGTTGGTCTAAGAAACTCATACAATAATAAAAGTGAACAAGTTGTTAAGGAACATACTGATTCTCTTCTGAGATTTAGTGAGCAGCTACACTGAAGTTGTTCATAAAATACCCAAAGCATCATCGTCATCCTAAATTATATTGTTTTCCCTTTTATGTTATGTAATCTGGCCAACAATCTACCTATTATATGAAAAATACATTTACATTTAGAGAGTGTAACTTTCACAAACTAATTTAATCACAATTACGTCTTTCTACTTCTACTGTTTACCAACATTAAAATGTAGCCTTCATAGTATTCATATTTATTCATATCAAAAGCTTGCTAAATCAACTTAAAAACAATAAATGACTTCACTCTCATTAAAATGGTTTAGCCCTTTTGTTTGGTATTATGTATCATGTCTTTAAACAAGACAAAAGCTAAACAATTACTAACATTTCCTAAAACATCCATGACTACTAACATAATGATTACACAATGTTTGGAGCCATTAGAATACTGTCCAATATCAACAGGCCAACATAATTTGAAATTGCATCATTAATGACCAAGTCATAAAGCGAGCAGTGTTAATGTCATGCAGACCAATCTTAGGTACGTGCAACATGCCCAGCATCTTTATCCAGTAAATAACATAACCCACCAATAACAATGATCAAATCCAGCCTTATGACATAACTGAACATTAAACATGAAAAAGAAAAGCGCCTATGTTAAAGCCTCAACCAGAATGCCCTTAATGTTATGTGGTTCAACAGAGAATCCATTCACAACAGTTATTGGACTGGGCTGATGAAGGAAGGTAGCAAAATATCAACTTGCCAAGGGAAATAGGGAGCAAACACAAGGTCCACCTTTGTTTATAAAGGCAGCTTGACAGCAGGAAAATAAACTTAACTAGACCTGTGCAATAAGGCCTACCAAGCCAATCCATTCCAAGTTACATCATATTAGCAAGCAGAAAAGCAGCTATTGTCATATCTCAAAAGTTTGGTCTTTTTGGACTAGATTGAACAGAAATTGGAGTGACATTGATGGAAGACGGATAATCAGCCATCAGTTAAGAGTGTCTGAATGGGAGTGATAGTGTGAGATAGTGAGAGACACGAGTAAAGTGCCATTTACAGACGTTACTCAAATAAATTATTGTCAGGATAGTGTTTTGTCGCATGTTATACTTATAATAAACAATGCGCCGACGCCACGCAACTAGACAGCGCACGTCTGCTCTGGCACTCATGTTCAATGTGCCGTACATTAGTTAACATTGGCAGGAAAACTGGATCATTAAATCTGAATAGGAATCCCATGTTGACAAAGTGTGTTAGTTTTCATACTGTTCCTGGTACAGTGGTTTACTTGGAAGTTACGTGACCAGTTGGAGATGGGCGTAATACTAGCTAAGGTTATCATCACAACGGCTAACGTTACTATCGTCTCCAACATCAACTTGCCATTAGACGGCCATAATTACAAATAGTACACATAGCACTAAAATTATACATGTATTCATTGCTTATTTATCTACCAGCATCAACAAACAGCATGAGCTACTTCTTGCTAGCTAAGGTTAGCCACCCCATGCAAATGTCTACGTTACTGACTAGGTTTCAGCCAGTACATAGCTGTACAATGATGCACTTGCTCTTTCCAGTGTTATCAACTCCATTTATGTTCTCTACAAGTAACTGGGGAGCAGGATTGGTCTTCCCATTGATTGGTATGTTGTACAGTTTGGTTAGTGCAGATTTAATTAAATCCAATACTCACCACACATGTCTACACTGTCGTTGCTAGTTACCGCTGCTCTGTTAGTTCCGCATCTGGGAACTACTGTCAAGAAAGACCCGCCTCCCTACAATTTAATTGGATCAGAGCCAAGCACCTATTTCTATACGCCCGTCCGATTGGCACGTTGGCTGTGTCACTCATATTGCACCTACCGACGCTTGCTATCCTGACGTGGCAACAGGATGCAGATCCGTGGGCAGGCACCAAGGCATCACGGCAAATCTAGTGCACCATCCAACACGCCCTAAAACAAACAATTCTTTACAGGTATATGGTTACTGACAACTGTACATGCCACTTATCTATTTTGGGGAATGCGTGGGCTGGCTTAAAACTCAGGATTCGGAGAATAATGCACTTAATTTGGAAAAATATTGCGTAGTTAATTTGATATTTTAATGCCGTTTATTTTGAAAAACTAGGTATAATCTCAATTAAAATCAAGGGAAGTTTATGAACTCCACTGGCCAAGTATGTTATAGCTTTAATAATTCTGAGCATAATGTAGCTTCAGTTTCTCATATGCCTGATACCTATAAATATATCATTGGAACTTAATATTTGACTTGGTAGGGACCTTTAGACAGTATTTAACAAGGTAAAGGTGCTATCTGTAAGATTGGCACTCTAGCGTTAGTGAGGTGATCTACACTAAAACAAGAAGCACGGTTTGACAGCCATCAAAGCAAAATAGAGACCAGAAAATAGAGGGGATCAGCACTATTAAGGCACAATCAAAACAGAGAGAGGGAAAGGAAACCATTATACTATATCCAACTTTACAATGTGGTAATTCAACTTTTTATTTGATTTTAACATGTTACAGATAGCACCTTTAAATAAAAATTCTCACCACATATATTACACAATCAGAAGGTGAAACTGAGCAGGTAAAATAAAGCAATACTAATCTCATTGAGTGTCAGTCAACAATATACTTAGTTCAATAAACTTTATTTACATACATATTTATAAGTAATAGTGCATGCTTGGTATAACTGTATTTATTCTGTTGTAATGATTGATTGGGACAAGTGCAATAACCTGAAAAAATAAATACAATGCTTAAAGTTCTGCCATCAGTTGCTCAACATGATCTTCTAAGCTGTCATCTCCTGAAATACTGTTAGTGGGCTGAAAACAGCCATCAATGAGTCAAAGAGAATTTCTCAGGATGAATAGGACATCTCTATTGTCACTACTGCAGTAGACAAAACTCTAAGAGGCTCATTTGATGTAACTATTGGGTAACATTAGCCAAGGCGGTGGAGGAAAGGAATGTGTATATGGCCTAGTTTTCATTGTATTCAAGCTTGAGCAATTTCCTCTTCGTCATCCTTCACCTGTGATAGAAAAACAAGATAACATATTCAAGGTCCATCCACATTTTCTATTTTAAACTTTTATACTTTTTCCAGACCTTAATTTCTTGACTAGATTTGGAAGAATTTGGTTGCTGTTTAGTAGGATGTATTCTGACAGTGGCTGGGCAATATAACTAAAGCTAAAACTAAAACAGAAGATTGCTCTTCACAAAACTAGTCAAATTGGGTCTTAAAGGACATAAAATGTGTTTTAATTAGTTTGTCAGGACTATATCGGGATCCTCTGTGCATCGGGACAATATTTTCACTTGTCTAGATTATTTCCATAATTCACAAATTTAACAAGATCTGAACACTTGTGAAATTATTTTTTCACTTTTCCAGATTTCCAGATCTTAGTAGTAACCCTGTATGCCAAATGGAAAATGTTGACTTGGAAAGCAGAAGTAGATCTAAAGTACATCTTCTGATAGAACCACAAACCTGCTCCACTGATTCCACTTCAGGGACATAGAACTGTAACATGTTTTGGATTCCACTCTTCAATGTGACAATGGAGCTGGGACAACTGGTACAGGAGCCCTGCAGTTTCAGTTTGACAATGCCATCCTCAAAGCCCCGATACAGAACATCTCCTCCGTCCTCCTGCACTGTAGGCCTGTCATGGAGATAAAAATCCTCACTCATGAAAAGGGCAGGACAAGGAGAAACTTCAGCAAACCGTGAGAAACAGCTGACAATAAAGTGCATCTTTATAAGCAGAACTGTAAATATGTGGAAACGTATACGAACCACGCATTAGCAACAGTAGCTACCTGATTCGAGTGTCAAGGAGCTCTTTGATCATAGCGACTACTTCATCATCATCATCTGATGGTGCTGCAAAGACAAACACATATTCATTGTATTCAGTTTGGCCTGATTTTATAAATTAATTAATTATTTATTTGTTTCTCTTGCCAGAGAGTGTGTTCCTTACCTGTATCTGCACTAGGAGTGCTCTCTTCATTGACCACAGGAAGTCCAGTGGTGAAGAAGTCCATAATGGCAGCAAATACATCAGGTTTGATTATTTTCCATTCTATATTCCCATCAGACTAAATGGGGAGAAAAGAGAAGCAGCCAGTCCAACCAAATGACATTATAATGTGCTATGATTTGTAGTTCATATACACTGGGGTCGGTATTACCTTTGTTATGGTGATGAAGTCCGGGCCCAGAAAGACACTCTTGACACCGTCAATTCTAAAAAGCTGTCTGAACGAAAAACACAAGAAATTATGGAGTGTTTCACTTAGCTTTTTAACCAGGTCTAACATTTGTAACCCCTTCAAAATTTAAATACAAGGCTAAAGGAGGTAATGAATATCACTATGCTTACAAAATTATATCATATGTCTAAACAGGCATGTCATTTACTAAACTTAAGTTTACTAAACATTACTGAAGTTTGTAATTGGACAAATTATAGTTGCTTGCATGTGGCTGATTGCATCATTTGGTCTTTCAATTATTCTCTATTGGCATTCACACATACACAGGGTTGTGCTATTTCTGTTAATTTATTACACGTATATGCAATGTTCAGAACTGTAACAGAAGTAGGATTTAAAGTTCAACTGGATGATAAAGTTCAGACAAGCATTCACAAAGTATCTATCCCACTGACTGTCAATTAAAAAGCTCCTGTTACAATAGCCATCACACATTAGTCTGTCTCTGGTTTCAAGCTTTGGGAGAAAGATGATCTTACACTCACAATTACTGACTGAGCTATCCCAGTGCATAGATAAACAAAAAAGGAATAACACGCTTTATTCAAAACTAAAGAGGACACCAGGTTCAAAGTCAAGGACAACCTCCGGAAAAAAAAGGCAAAAAACGTTTTATCACCGTTTCCTTGTATTAAAAGCTTTGGAAATGATTTGTACATTTGTTTTTGTTTCTGTCACAGCTATAATACATTAGTTATTAAACAGTGGTAGTGTCTTTAAGGAGCCTTGTATATGATAGATTATATACCTGGCTAGAGGTGAGCAGAATGCATCACGAGGGGCAGCAAAATCCATTGTTCCTGATTCAAGAACTGTGCGGCCAGGCAGGAACTTTAAACTGTTTGGATTTGGTGTGTCCTGAGTCTGAATGAACATGGTCCTTGCTGGAAAGAGACATAACACAAGAATGGAATGTAAACACTAGTCATAATATTGTTTTCTCTTCAGTTAGGAGCTGCTTTCGAATTGCAGGAATACCTACCTGGAACAACCCAAAATGGTGTCTTTGGCCATCTCCTTGTAACTCCTGTGTTATGTGATGTCCAGTGGATTCCAGCACTGTGATATCCACTACCAACAAAGCTAAAACAACACATGAGATAGATTTAAGAACTACTCAGGAAAAACAGTACATAGAGACTTAGACAGACTTTATTGTCATTCAGGTATGCACCAAGTGTATACAGAACGAAATTTCGTTGCATTTGGCTCAGCACAGAATTTAAATATAAAGTGCAAAGTGATACATCACTCCAAGATCATATATTTTAAAAGTGCTTTACCTAGTTGCATTAAAGTGTACACATCCCACTTTTGGTCAACCAAGACGGATTATTTAACATATTTTTACATGGTCTTACTTTGATTGATCATTGTTAACCTCATGTTTTGAGATGGCAAAATCGGAAATTGTTTGTATTTGTCCAAAACGATAAACCCTTCCGGTCAACAGGCTAAAATCGCAGTTTTTGGCTCCAAAGGACTAATACCATAGTACGCAAACTTATGCAACTATTTGTAAACGGAGTCACGTAACAGTAAAAACGTTTAAACAGAGCATCGTTGTGAAAATCTACACACGCACAGTATAACGTTTCATAAAATAGCGGCCGTATTTATTTAAACCTTTATTTTAACATGGAGGTCCATTGGGAGCAGGCTCTTTTTCAAGGACGCCCTGTATGCAATCAAAGAACGTAAACAAGAAACACAACAAAACCAAGTCACTAAAATGAGAGTGGCTTATGGCATGCTACTCTGAAACTGTTAGCTAACACCTAACAATCTGCGTCAGTCTTATCTTAATTTAGCCTCCGTTATATGATGCAGCTATCGTAGCCAACGTTAACTAACGACCAGGGCTGTCGATGACTGAGGAAACAATACGCCAAGATAAAAACAAAAACAACAGGACGTCAAATGGGGCATCACATGGTTACGGTAGCAAACTTACGGACGTGAAAGTCTTGTTGAAATACTCAACAACCTCCCGACCTGCCTGTAGGTCGCCATGCTTGTTTTGTTATGGTTGTATAAATAACGGAAGTTGTATTTTTATACGGAAGTAAATCTACTACAGTTTCAAGAAAGTGATACCATTTTATATTTTTATATTTTGGCTGCAATGATAACCCTAAAACTTCATATGTTATGAATTTGCAAATGCATCATTATCCTTGCCAAATACTTCATACATAAAACGAAAGTGGACATGTAATATTACCTTAATACTATTTCCAAAAGTATGAACCCCAAAGCAATGCGAACTGTCTTTATTTGAATAATTTAAGTTTTTTCTGATATTTAAGTCTTCTTTAATTGTAATGTCAACATTATTATATGTACTCTTGTATGCCTGATTCTCTAACCCACCTGTCTTAACTTCTTGTTATATGTGCTCCTGTATTGCAATAAAATAAAATCTTTAACAATCGTTATACGGAAGTGATGCAATATTGTTGTACGTCAGTTAAACTGGTCCCCCTGAGCCATACAGCTGGTAAACGGTGTGCTCTCTTACGGTTAGAATTTGTTCATTTTGCACTCGAAAGTAAGTTGCAAAATGCCGCCAGGTAAGAACTTTAGGAAGAGAAGGGAATCATCTGATTTAGAAGAGGATGAAGTCACAGAAGAAGTGAGGTAATGGTTGCTAGAAACTCCGCTATTTCTTCCTTACATAACGCTAGCTCCATAACGGACTTGTACAGTTCGAGTTTTCTGGTTAATCTTAGCACGTTAGGTAGCTAGTTCTTAATTGAGTTCTTCGTTGTTTATGTTTGTTATTTATTTCTGAACTACTTTGCTCCTTCTTAATTTAGAACAAAACTGGATGAGGCGAAAGAACTGCAGAGCTCACGGAGGCGACAGAAGGGAGTCAGGTAGAATACCTTGTTCTTTATACCTTATTCTGCATAACGTTATATTACAACAAGTTCCACGTCTGAATAGTAAAGAAACAAGTGAGATATGAATTAATGTTTAGATGTTCTTCTCTTTAGTGTCACTGCCTTGTTGGTGGGGGAGACACTGCCCCTGGGGACAGAAGTTGATGTAAGTGGCCTATTTCTTTCTATTTATTTGACTGAGGTGAAAACAGTTGTAGACAGGTGTCCAACTGTTGAAAACCAGCATAACTTTTGAAAGTTGCCTGCATTGTCTTTAAGGCTTCAGCGTGTCACGATGATTTAGAATTAAATCTTACCGTCGTTTAGGTGAAGCAGTCATTGCAAATATCCCAGTTTACTTTGAAAAACTTAATGTAAGCTGAGGGAAATGCAACTTTTGATTAATGAGTTAGAGTAATTCTGCTGATTTCAATAACTTGTCGGGTTACAAATAGTATAGTGCTGATTTTCATGGTGCACTTCTCATGTGATAGTGTATGCAAAGAAATATATATATAATAATAAATATATATAATATATATATCACTATTAATGGTACAAACGTCATAAGTAGCTAACGTTGGCTGGCCGTTTGCCAGCTACATTTATGACAATACACCTTTCTTCCAGGATGACCCTTTTAAACTGAAGACGGGAGGGGTTGTGGACATGAAGAAAGTCAAGGACAGAAATAGGGACATGTAAGTAAAGTAAACTTAAAACTGCTTTGTGACCTGATTGTACCCTTTTGTTGTGTGTATTTTATTTATGTCAGTTGAAGTATGTTGACTGAGATGATCTCTTCCCACATGCAGGACAGAAGATGAGACAGACCTCAGCCTGGGCACCTCTTTCTCAGCCGAAACGAACAGAAGAGACGAGGATGCAGACATGTATGTAAACTTCTTTACTCTCCATATTCATAAACTCCCTCTGTGTCTCATTGGTTCAAATTTGGAGTTAGCTGTCTTAAGTCCTGTGCACGCATCCTTCAGTTAAGACAAGAGATACATGAACATATACATAATCAGACTGGGTTTATGCATGTTAACGCAAAACGTGGGCTGCACATGTGCCCGCCCCTTGAGCTGTCAAGTTTTTGTGATTGTAAAGCTTTTTGGGAATGAGATTTTAATGTCTTCCATATCCTGTTTGTAAGAGCACTTACCTTAAATTCTAAGAAATAACTACAGTTGCCTAATAACAGCAAGAAGAATGCTTGTTAAGTAAGAAGTAAGAAAAGTAAGAAAAAAATATTTTGCTTTTTTTAATACAAATACCATGAGAGAAGTCAACCATACAGAAGCATTTTTGTCCATTGACTGCAGAATGGACACCTTGAGGTTATCAATCCCAGAAACTGGTTCAGGAAGTGTTTTGTAGCATGTCTGAAAAAAATCTATCACAACAACAAAGAATTTAGGCTTTTAATAAAATATGCAGCTGGACTGCCTGGCTTTGAGGCAGAAATGGCTATTACTTAGTATAAGGTTTATATGCAAGTCATGCAGATACCCAAATACAACACAGTATGCATAATGATCATGGTTGCTCAAGCTTATTTCTCACAGATTGTGTTATCTGGAATCTGCATTTCACTGCACTTGTTTGGGGCAACTTTAGGATACACTCGCTATCTAAAGTAACACGTATTTATAACTGGACCTACTTTTTTAAAACACAGTAAAATCCAACGTCTCTTTTTTTGAGTGAATAAATAACAGGTGAATTTCCATTTGATAGAGCGTGTGTGTTGTTTAGAAATGTTATAATGGTTAGATTATTGCTGCACACAACTGCATTTTTTGTTATTCTACAGATATAGTATGCACATCTAAAAAACAAAACAAAAAACCCCACCTAAGGTTGCAAGTCTTAATCCAAAACATTTCATGACCACTTCAATTTGAAGAAATGACACACAGCTGCTCAAGAAGGGCTGAATATATAAGTCAAGTTTTAGGGTTGAACACCTCAAAAATAACTTTTCTATAACAGGACTAACTCATTCAGTCTCTCTCCTTCTCCGCCCCCCAAAAAGGATGAAGTACATTGAGACAGAGCTAAAGAAGAAGAAAGGGTTGGTGGAGGCAGAGGAGCAGAAGGTAAAGGTGAAGAACGCAGAGGACCTTCTGTATGAGCTGCCCGAGAACATCCGAGTCAACTCTGCCAAGAAGACAGAGGAGATGTTATCCAATCAGATGCTGAGTGGGATCCCTGAGGTTGACCTTGGCATCGAGTACGTGAAGAGTCTCAAAACGCTCCTGTAGAAATGGATTATTATAAGAACCCCCAAGATTTAGATTTTATTTTTTAAAATCTGGAACACAGGATTCCAAACTTAAAAAAAAAATACCAGTCTTCTTAGTGTGATTTTAATACATTGTTTAAGCCTGCCAAGGTCACCATTACCGACAGACAATTTTTTTTTTCATTTCCTTTCCAGTGCAAAGATAAAGAATATTATCTTTACTGAGGAAGCTAAAGCCAAGCTCCTGGCAGAGCAGAGGAACAAGAAAAAAGACCACGGCACGTCATTCGTACCCACCAACATCGCCGTCAACTACGTCCAGCACAACCGCTGTGAGTTTCCTCTCTAATTTAGCTTAAGATTCAGTAAAATCCTTCAGTCCTCGTGTTGTGGGTTACAGTTTTGAGAAATGAACGGCAATGACAGCTGAAGGTTTGTTTGACATTGTGACTCTTCTCTTAGTCTATCACGAGGATGTGAATGCACCACAGAGACACCACAGACACAGAGAGGAGGCCAAGGCCAGGCCGCTGCGTGTGGGCGACACAGAGAAACCAGGTCCAGAGGGTAAGAGACGGCCCTGGGCCATGTTGCGTCACACAGTATTTTATTGTTATTGGCAGTAGCACTGGACTGTAGGACACCACGCATGTACAATGGACCATGTAGGTTTTGATGAACTGTGTCATCCGACGTCAGTCATTTTCAGTACAGTCTATGCAAAGAACTGGTGGAACCACAGCAATTGTAATCACTCATTTGCTTCAGCTGTCATAAAATCTGACTTTAACCTTATCCCGTTTCATCTACAGCATCGCCACCACCCAACTACCGCAAACGTCCCAACAACGAGAAGGCCACTGATGACTACCACTATGAGAAGTTCAAAAAGATGAATCGACGGTACTGAGGTTATTTAGGGGTGTCCACCTTTCTGTTGAGCCTACAGATGAGCTAGAGATTGTGGATTTTTGTGCATCAACTATTAAGGGACACTCAAAAAATGTTGTGCTTCATGTAAATATATTGCCAATTTTTCAAGACATCTGTGTTGAAAATAGGACAATATATTGGACATTTTATTCCTTTGTTAAATCCTGATTGTCACTTGTGGCTTACTTTGTTGTTGTTGTTTTTTTTTAATTATGTAATTTGATTTTAGGTGAAAAAGCCAAGTACTTTATTTGATTTATGCCTAATTAAATAAAAGTCACATTACAAAAGCAAACCTTTACAAACGAAACCCAAGTGCACACACTCATACAGTTCTCAGGACATATCACAGGACTGAAAATAGTTGTAGACGGGTGTCCAACTGTTGAAAAACAGCATAACTTTTGAAAGTTGTCTGCATTGTCTTTAAGACTTCAACATGTCACGATTTAGAATGAAATCTTACCGTCGTGTAGGTGAAGCAGTCCTTGCAAATATTGCAGTTTACTTTGAAAAACTTAATGTAAGCTGAGGGAAATGCAACTTTTCATAAATGAGTTACAGTGTAATTCTGCTGATTTCAATGACTTATGGGGTTACTGATAGTATAGTGCTGATTTTCACGGTGCGCCTCTCCTGTGGTACTGTTTATGCAAAGCAAATCCTCAGCACTAAAGGTTAGGTTCCAGTTCACCTCTATTTGATTCCAGGATCCACTACATAAAATAGTAAAAGGACTTACATGGACAAACTAACAATACATTACTAATACTAACCTATACATACCACTATAATACAAACATTGTAGAGGTGTTTTGTGTGCCAAACTGATTTTCTTCAGTGCTTCATGGTTTCTCTATAGAGGTGGTTCCGTGTCCATTGAGGTGGTGCTGGGGGTTTGTCTCCTGTGAAGCAGGTCCATCGATGTCCTCTCTGTCCTGCTGGGCAGACCCGCAGCCAGTGCCCGGGGAGGCCCAACTGTCGCGGCGCCGGTAGGCCTCACACAGGGGCAGGTCCGTACTGTCCCACTGACTGTAGCTTTCCAGAACAGAAACCAATAGGAGGCATAGAATCAGCGCAGCACAGGAAGTGGAGCAGACGAGTGCGCCCAGTCAGAAAAAGCACACTCATTCCCATACAGAAAAATACAAGGAGACACACATACAGGAGAAACAAAGATAATGCAGAAGCACGGGAAACAACAGCCACTGTAAAGGAAAAGCATAGTTCTTCTGGTATAGCCTTGTAGAAGCTTGTGTGCTAGCTAACATCTAATCTAGTGTGAGCAGTAGTATAGTAAATACTCATCATCTACATCTGTGAAAGAGAAATGGGACACCACTTGAAATGCCCTTTAGGACTGCTGTGGATGAACTAGATAGTAGTACAGCTATTTTAATAGTGGGTTTTAACTACAGAGAAAAGTAGGGTTAGTTCCTCGTGGAAGAGAAAGAAGAACAAGTGCAGGGATGTAGAAAATAATCCCAAACCTGGCTCAAAGCAGTATTAGAGACAGCGCTCGGTGCTTTCTTACAGAGAAAACAAATTAGACAAACTACTAAAACATTTTGTCTCTACTTTATTTCTTAAATGTTGTGGGTCTACGCAGATAGCTGACAGACTGGTACAAATGTGTGATGGACACGGCTTGCATAGTTACAGCTTGGGTCACGCAACGGCAAAGGACGGAATCTACAATGATTAAAAACTAACTGCTTTTACAGAAAACAAAGCCTGGGGGGGCTTCAATTTTGACCTCAACAAATAAGTAACAGGCAATGGTCAGGTCTGATAATATAATCTACCATATACATGCTTCCATAATTCATACTCAAAATGAAGCATATAAGGCATTACCTTTCATATTTATTATTTAAATAGCAATATATAAATAATCTTAAAATTAGTGTAAAATTCATAAAATTCTATTTCCAATATTGTTTTAGTTCTTTCCATGTATATTTTCTCAAAAAGGTATTTTATTCCCTTTCCCCGCATAGCTTTGTGTTCCAAGTGCCATAAATCCTAAACATCCATCTATCCATCCATCCATCTAACAGACATGGTATATGGTCCCCACTTTAATTCTGTTTTACTTCTTAAGGAACTAACTAAAACACCATGACCTCAACATTAAAGAGGAATACCACTCATCTTTACAATTTGCATTTTTCCCATGACGTACAATAGTCAGGTCAATGTTTGTAAAACACTTTTCTCCCAAGTCTGTTGCTAGAAGCTAGAAACCAGACAACCATGGCCTACTATGAGATGAATTCAAGATGTAGCGCCTTGGAACTGCTTCACTGACAATTGATGGGATACATTTAAATGCTGAAATTCAGTGGTACACCCATTTAATGATTAAGTCTTGAACATTGGACTTCCTATCTGCCATTCACACACACACACACACACACACACACGCACGAAAGACATCAAGGCACTTACTCATCAATTACAACACAAAGTCATTGGTGGGTATGTAGTACTTAGTAAGATGAGTTTCATAATGTCTTATATGATACATCTACACATCATTCAATGGACATCAGCCACACATTGTTTGTTGATGAAAGTGAAATAAACCACAAGACTAAAACGTTTGGGTTGAGATGGGGGTAGTATTAAACCCTTCATAAGGCTCGGTGGTGAATGGTCAAGGGAAGGGGGTAGCATGGCACTAGGCATGGGACTACAGAGTGGCAGTGGGGTGGGCGACAAGAATGCACCTATTTGTACCTGGAGGAGTAATATTCTTCCTCTAGCTCGTACAGGTCGATGGCGATCTCGTCACGGAGGGAGGTAAGTTTCTTGTCGCACTCCTCCTGCAGCGAGCGGAGCTGCTGGTTCTGAAGGCTGATAGCATCATTTACAGAGGGGAAGTCATTCAAGATCAGGAACTGCTTCAGGTCCGACACCAGCTTCATCAGGGACTCACCGGCACGCACCTGCCAGATAAACACATAGGAGGAAACAAGTCTAGCAATGAATTTAATTACTTTTTATTCGTTTTTCTTGCCTGCAGAGAGCTTGGTCCAAAGTGATAACTGCCTCCATTTAAAAAATGTAACTCAACCTGTACTATATATGAGTGTACCTTCTGAAGCACTCTGTTGATAACTGAATAAGTACTTACAATGTTGGCTGCTCTGACGTGCATCTCATAATGGTCTTGCTCCCCTTGGGTTGCTCGAGAAACCTGTGTCTCATCTTCTATCTGGAAAGAATTATGTCAAATTATATAAAAATATCAAATTTACCCATAGCAGACAGCGTTTCTTGCTCTTGCAGGCAAAAAGAGTGAAGCGAAAGACAAGACAGAATTGATATTGATACCATGAGTGAGCATAAAAGCTTTCACATTTTTCTTGACTGACCTGCTTTTCATCATTAATATGACCTCGCCTTACTTTATAAAGACGCCGAATGAGCGAGAGTGGAAGAGAGGGGTGCAAGAAAAACACTAGCCATATATTCCAAAGCTCCCGTGTATCTGGGCCCATACCTTCGGGGTTACAATACCTTTGCTGTTTTGATGATTTCTGTGAAGTTGTCCAGAATGGATCTGATGTCATCCTTCAATCTTTTGTTGTAGTTCTGGAGGAGCGTCTCTTTGCTTTGAGGGAGCACTCTTTGAGTAGCCATCGTACTCAGGGAAGGGTGACGGCGAACGTTACCTAACACTAACACAAACACAAACACAAACACAAACACATTCCGGCCATGAGTTCACTGCTGAGACAGAAAACTAAAAGCGGGCAACACAACTTGCACAAGAGAAAGTAGGAAATCAACGTCATTCAATGTTCTTAAAACTAATGGAGCAACGTCACTTTACTATCGCTAGCGGTATCCTTTCACAGTTGCACTGCATAAACACATTTAGACAGTAACATATAACTCACCTCCAACTGCATTACTAACAGTAACTTATTTGTGAAAATGAACACACAGCAAGCGTGCAGTGCACAACTACATACGTCATTTCCGCTTTCCGGCTGTTTTAAGGTGCCGTGTTTCGAACGTGATCAAGTCAGCAGGACTAATATTTGGATTTACTATTTTCCAAATGTGTGGTTAGAGATGGGCAGAGTTTTAGTAATAATAAACGACAAATTAAGGAAAATTGGTTGAACATTACACGGTTATTGGATGCCTATATACTGGCTCGCTAGTAATTACATAATTTACACAAATCCTATGATGAAAGGAAAGAATACCAGCCAAATACTATGAACTTTTGGTCGTGGCTTTGGCTATTCTTGCTGATAATTCGACATGTTAACTGGTCCCTTTTATATTGTACAAAACAATTTGAATTGTGGAATTCACTAGGCAGCCACTGACTGGTGGAAGATAAAGTTAGCGTTGCTGCGGGTGAAATATTATTTTCACCCACTTATAAGTTCTGTACAAACTCAGCACGTCACACATTACTACCACCACCACATAAGGTGTGTCTGTCACTACTGTTTGTCAGACTCCTACCCGCAGTCATGCTAAATAAATAAAGGAAAAGGTGCAAAAACGTGTTTTACATTCATTTATTATTTTTATTTTTTTTACAATGACTTACAACATATTTTTCAAAGGCAAGCTTTGCAGCATGACTCAACTATTTTGATATGAGTGCCTTGGGTTTCAGCATTTGAAGCCGTTAAATCATCCATGTATTTCCACCACAGACTGGTGGAAACATATTTTGTATAAAGCTCATACAGCTGTGTCATCATCAAAACAGAGAGAATCCTGACTGTCAGTGACTATGTGCAACCTTCATCTGTACAGGTTGGGTGACAAAAGTGAACATTTATAAAAGATTGTACACTTCAAGAAGAAAAAAATATACTGTATTGATGATTTATATGTCAACAGAGGAATACATGAATTATATTTGGGTTGAATTTCATGTTGGTTCCCCTTTCTTGAATGTGCTGAGAAGGGTACTTAAAAGTGCTTTTAGATTTTACAAAGCAAAAGGCAATAACATATTTTCCATATTGCTATGGAAACAAACGCTAGATTCAATAGGAATGCCATGAACAAGTCCCCATTCAAGGGCTCACTTGTCACCACAATTACAATCCCTGGAACTGCTGCTTTAAGCACAAGTGCTGTGGAGTATTATGTGATGCTGAAGGCAAGCATTACTAGCTAACTGAAGTTAAGACTTAACTAATCATGTACTTTCACTCCAGGTGCTGGCCAGAGTTAATCACAGTTTGTACACATTCAGATTTTACAAAAAGATATTTGTGGTAAATGGTAGATGAGGTTCTGAGTAAAAAATAGTTCTGGTGTGTATGTACACCACTGACAGCAAAAGGAAGTTGTACATGACTGTACACAAGTATTTGGTGCCGATTGTGAGTGCAAAAAAAAAAAAAAAAGATTGAATAAATGCAGCAGTTGATTAGGAGTCTATACAGGTAACAGTGATAGTATACCTTATGTTACTCATTGCAGGAGTGAGGGAGTAAGACTGTAAGGTTTAAGAAATAGCATACTGTAACAAAGAGGCAACAAAGAAAAGTAAATCTCGAGGACTACACGTATATAACACAGGAAGTATGTTACTGTATTCTGTATGCCTGGCATTTATATAAGGCTGGCATGTTACGTGGAATTAAATTCTCATCAGACAGACAGAAAAGGGACCACAAGGATAACGATACACACGACAAAAAGACAAACATGTTGGACTGAAACAAAAAATAAAATATTTGAAATCATCATACATTTTTCTTTGAAATATCTATGCATCATTATCCAGCGCGTGATTAATATAATAAAGTATCAGACATAAAAGTACAGCTCAAGAGTGAATGCGGTTTTTAATCCTACCTAGTTGGAGAAAAGGGGCAAAGTCATTGAACAGCTTTAGAGAAACTAAGTAAGGCAGTTTCCAAATTTCTTATGTGATGTAATTTCAGGTGGAATCCTCTGAAGCAGTTAGACAAAAATCTCACAATGCTATTGAACACAGACCAGTAGCCATAACAAAGTTTCAAGCAATAAAAAGGTGCTATTTGGGACGCCTTTTTCTTTCAGTTTCTGCCTTTGTGAAGTTATGATCCTTTGAGCCGAGTTCTGTTCTTCAATTCTGAGAAACTAACATGTCAGAGGAATGGGAGCCTTAATGTGGCAATGTCAGCCCAGTCTAGTTTCACAGTACTGCAGATAATTTATTGATAAGAAAACTGTAACTGAGGTAGGCAGGAAAACAAACAAATCCTCTTTGTGTGCGTACCGAAGGATGAATGACATTTCTTATATTAAAGGACATGACAGAAAACCAAACAAAACAAAGGCAACTTGGATTGATGTATGTCAACTTCCTCTCTCTACTGCAGCATTCAAGTGTAGTGACAGCATTGTACAATCAAAAACTAAATTGAGCCAGTTAAGAATGATATCCATGCAGGCCTGCAGTCCAGCCCTAACGCTGGTGACAGCATGCAGTACACCTGTGTCAGTGTGCATTATTTGGTGGCTCCACTACTTACTGGCCCGATCTGTGTGCATTTCAGGGCTTTTCCTGTGGCGCCTTGAGGTGAAACGGCGCCGAGACAAAAGGGTCTACAGCACTTACTTCTGATGTCCATGAGTGAAGAGGTCCTACAGGGACCGATCCAACAGCAGCTTGCCTGCTCACATTAGACACTACTCTATGGGCTGCCACAGGTTGCTGGGGCAAAGGTCCTTCAAAGTGTCGGGAATATTTTGCCAGAGCTTGGGGGCGGAATGGTTGTGGGGCAACCTGTCCCAAGACTCCTTGTTCAGGGGTTACAGGATGAACCATAGTTGGATGGGTGTATGAAGTCTTCAGCTGAGGGGACATGCTGGTAACGCCCGTGGACTCCTTTCTTTTTCCAAAGGGAGCCTGCAGGAACACGTCCAGCTGCTGCTCAGCTGCAACAGGGGCACGCGGAAATGGAGCATTGGCAAAAACATCCCCTGCTTCCTCTTGTGCAATCCTAAAGGGCGCCTTCGAGAAGACATCTGGAACAACCTCTGTCCCTGTGGCTGACTGGGGTACCTGTTGGGAGTGATTCTGAGCCAAGGTGTTTGGAGTAGCTTGATGGAAGGTAGTAGATGGTTGTGTCGGTAATGTATCGGAATGCAATGGCGGTTGGGGGGGTGACTCATGTCCTTGATCTTCCTCATCGTCGGAGTCCAGTAGTAGAGGTCTGGAGCCACTGCAGTCATGGGCTACCACATCACCCTCAAGGGCTCCGCTGCCATGCTGTTCATCCTTCTGGGCTTCCTTCTCCTCCACCTCCTCCTCCTCCTCCTCCTCCTCCTCGTCTTCCTCGCTGGAGTGAACACAGCCCTCATTTGTGTGAGATTGTCCTTCTGGCGGTTCAGTCTCTCGTCCCTCACCGAGCACAGTGTAGCCATTGCTCTCCCCTTTCAGTTCTGCAGCAGAGAACAGAGACAGAAGAACACATTTCAAAAAAAATAAACCAAAACTGAATGTTCTGGCAGTAACAAGAAACCTCACACAAGTTGAATCCCAACCATCTGAGATCCATCTGCCCAATTATCTATCAGAGCATCAAACCCAAATCACAAACATGACATTACCACAAAGGAGTGGCCCGGCAGTGGTGAACCAGTACAGCACAAGTTCAACAAAAACAATACAGACAAAGTCTACTCTGTATTGAACAAGTGACACATCACAGACAAGGCTAGCCATCTCTATCGCTACAACAGGATCCTTGTTTCCACAAATTGCTTTCAGAACACCTGCAACCTCCTCTAAGCACAATCACTCAACCATCAAAAACAATGCCTTCTGTACTAGAAGTCCAAAGGACCGAAAGTGGCAGCAGGTTTTGATTTGGTTGGAGCAGGTGTTGTTGAGGCAAAAGGAGCTCAGATCAGTGGAAACAAGGAGTAAGAGATCTCACTGGAATCACAGGGGTAGGAGTACGTCACAGACATATTTACACAGAGGAGCAGAGACAGAACAGTCTTACCTCAGCAGTGTAGACAGCAGCTGTTAACTGGCAGCTCTAGGGAAGATGGTTAGTGGCGGCCATTAAAGGAAAATACCTGTGTTTTTGTTTTTTTTTTAAACTTCTTGGGGTTATTTACTTCTATTTAAAAATTTCCACAGCCCACTTCCCATGTTATGACATTTTCCATTTGAAACAAGACAGTTATCTATAAGTTAAGGAGACCCTAAGAGATAAAGCCATCGGTTAGACCTAACTAAAAAAAAACAACAAACTGTAGTGTTGCTAATGTAAACAATATGTATGGAGCATACGTTTAAAAACCTATTGATTCAACCTAATATATATTGCTCCTGCTTAGCGGGAGCCGTTTACCAAAGCTGTCGCCTGAAAAAAAAAAAACAGACCGATGAGGATGTGCATCAAAGCTTTAACTGATGTTTGAAACTGGTGTTTCAAAATGAGTGGGATCACATGTGTAGTGGGAGCTTATGCAACTTTGATTTACATATCTCACAACATCTCAAAAACACTGGTATTTTCCTTTACATGCCAGGGCATAAACTCAGTCAACCAGAGGATTGGACAGCTGAGAAAGTTGTAAGTTGGAGAGGTGGTACACTAGGAAATCTTTTGTGCGGTGTAAATGGGCAAACCTCTAAGCATCTGGCAACAAAGGGAGACACGTGGTCAAATCTATTAAAAAATATTTTGTGGTGACACAATGTTCCAATGTGATTAAAAAAAAAAACAGAGCTGGGATGCCACGTTGGGCACTGCTGCTCATCAGAGTTGCGCAAAAGGTTTCCCTGTGTATCACTGCCTTAAGAGGGGTGATAGTAGGGATTAGCTGTGCCATCTTTTACTGTACTAAGTGTCTGATGGTGCTTACAGTAATTAAGATCTGTAAACCCATTTCCAGAGTGTAAGGAACCCATATAAATGATAAAGACTTGAGGGCACTGAAATCTATGCTGAAGGGAACGATAAGTGAGGGATTAGCAACTGTCATGAAGTCAGATTAGATGAACTTCAATCCAACTGTGATCTGGTTGACCAAGGGAAGGAGTAGACTACTAGTTTAGTGGTTAAAAAAAAAGAAATGATACATTAAATCTTAAATATACGATCAAAAAAGATAACAGGCTTCCTTCTATGTAAAACAAATTCCCTTAAGAATATGTAAAGACCCAAAGAGACTTAAGTTACATTCACATTTACAAGTTTAATTCAATGTCCCTCATTTTGAACTATTTTTTCCTCAATTCATAAAAATAGAAGTACACACTGGATAATAACTCTGTTTTGACATATGGACATTGGCCGCTAAATCACGTCTAACAGTTTTGATATAACCAAAGTAATTATACCCGTCACTGTTTTAACCCAACCAACACACTAGGTACATCGGTTTTTACACAGCAACACAAGTAAGACTATACAGGCAAGGCTAGAACTATATGGAATACAGCACTGTGGTGTCTTAAGAGTAATGTTTAGCATTATTGTAGAATTGCATAGGTTAGCCACACTGAAACCTGCAAATGACTTAACTGTACATTACTTGGAGAGAAAACAAAAAAAAAGCAAGTTTAAGTCACCAATTATTTGTCCACGCAATTCTTATACAGATATTGATTCACAGGTCAATATCTGTGACTAACCTTCAAAATATGTCATGGCGGGGGAGGGAGGGGGCTATTATTAATCTTACAATAGAAAAAAAAACAACAACTTTAACTTAAAGCATATACCAGTACAGTAGCATCTCAATGGAAATGTATGTTTTGATTTGTGCATTACATTTCCAAAATACGGAAACAAAGTTTTGCATTGACTGAACGTATTATAGGGAAACGGGCGGCTCTTCTTCAGCCTGAATGTCAGCATAATTACTGATAATGTTATTCAGCATCTGAGGTGATATGGACTTTAAATGAGACTTATGCCTGTGCAATGGAGTTTCCCCAGGCTTGAGGCATGTCAAACGAATAGGTAATGGTTACTGAGACCTCTACATTGAAGGTATGACCCAGCTAACTGGTATTCAAGCCATTTCCAGCAAGTGAGAAACATATGTAAAGGAGATCCTACAGAGAAAACGTGTTCATGTACTGTAACTTGTACAGTTACTAAGAATCACGCATGGCTATTTTATGTTTGGTAGCCTATTGGGATATACAGTTAAAGAGGAGAAAAGGGTCACAGAGATATCAGGAAACAGATTCCGTCATGAGCTCTGTTTGGCAACCTGAGTGCCGTCAAGATGTGGAGGAAATCTATCCCAGTCATGCAACTTAAAATCAGCTCACCAGCATTATAAGACCTGGGATGGTGTGCTAAAAATACTTCCCCAATGAGGTAAGTCACAAGCACAGAACTGCACCCGCAGATCAGGACAGCCAAAAACATAACAGGACTAGCTCACTCCTAGACATGAGCGAAAAGATAAACAAAGAACTTTGGACAAAAGAGAGGGGCACAACATCTTTGCACTCTTAAATACAGCTTTGTAAAGAATACACAGAAATAAACTTTTTTTCTATAATATGTACTTATGATTTTATATATTTCATATTGATACTCACTCAATACATTCATTCTAAAGCACTATCAATAGTCACATTTATTCATACCATGATATATGAAATGCCTTTTAAATATTGAGCATTTCAATGTTTACTTTTACTAGTGCTGACAAGGGGAAAATGAGGAGATTCAAACAGTAGTTTTATGTACAAAGGAGATGATGTGGATGTCTTTTCAGAATGTAGATGAATAGTACATTGGCCAAGCGACATGGACGTATGTGGTATGAATGGGTTGGCTGGATAAGACAGCGGGGACAGGAATAGGAATGAGAGGGAGTGAGTGCAACACAGGCACACACACAAGAAAAGAGACCAGCTCATTAAAGCTCATCTGGTCGAATTTACATAAAACGAATGGACAAAGCCTATATTGTACAGCCTTCTCGCTATAGTGGCATCACTGCTAAAACCTTGCTCACCTTGACTGACCACATGGACCCTGAGACCGGACCAACACGTTATGGCATATCTGGCACAACTTGGAGCAGAATATTGAAAACTTTCCTCTAACTTTGGCGGGGGTTACCAATCAAAAGCCTTCACCCCCCCCTTTTGTCTCTGCTGTGCTAATCTTGCCAATAGGCCAAAGATAAAGATATGAAGATAAACGCTTTCACCAAAACAAAAGAAAGATGTCATTTCAGTCCGTTTATAAAAAAAAGCAGAGGTACCATCTATATTCTTAGCATGCCTTGTAGATGATGATGATGCTGAGGGGGCTGATGTGCCTCCATGACGAAGGCAACGCGGCCAAATTAATCAGCAAAATTCACATTGCCTTCACTTTGTTTCATAATTTCAAATTTCAATGGTCAAAAGTAGGTAACAACAGACAGGCTGAAACTGCATCTCCCACTGCACGTTCAAGATCAGCCAAAATAAACATCTGTTACACACATGGTTTCTGATATATAGCTACAGCTATGTATGTATAATTGAACAGATTTGATGACCATATATGGGGCAGATTACATGGGTATTGAAATCACATCTAAACACGTTTGACAAGGCAACCAAATTTGCCTAGGGTCAGCATAGAGATAAACCACATTTGAGAAAAGTGCCAAAATTGCCCAAGAATGACATTTTATCAATAGTCACTCCTGGTTTATGGCCAATTTTGTTAGATCAGTACAAACAGCCCTGAATGGTTCACTTAGGGTGTGTCTGGTCAATAGTTTTGCTACACCTACACTACATATTTCCGATAGAAAAGTGCATCAATTTACCCAGGAAGCCTAAAGCAATTCACTGCTCACTCTTTAGTCAGACCCCAGACACAAATGAGTTTGCCTGAAGTTGGCTTGTTTGAATAAAGCTTCAACCCTGAACAAGTATATAAACACGGTGAACACAATGTAGCTGTGATCAAGCCAGGTAACAGGTGCATACGATGGAGGTTGATCCCCATGGCAGTGCACTCAATGAGGGATGTTAATGGCAGTATGACGAAAAGCATGAAGAAGACAACGGCGCAGCCAGGACAAAAGCAGACGATATGCCGAGGTGTTCATGAGAGGTTGTTACACACACGGGAATGTCAACG
>OMKK01029644.1:0-16052 GCA_900302305.1 Polymixia japonica | reverse complement strand
AACTGGTTTAACCTAATTACACACCCCTCTGTTCTCTATATATCCCTTTGTCTTCTTCTCAAAGCTGTTCATGTCTGGCAGCTGGAATTAGATTTCCTTATCCATGTATACATACTGTTTGTCTGCACTGTAGCTTCTACGCCTGGCATTGACGTGTCTGAAAGGACGTTATCCCTATCAGAATACACCTAAACGGCTGCATTATAGAGGGTTAGTAATCCACTAGTCCAAACCACCTCAGGGGCTGGTCAGAGACTCATTGTGGTCTCATTACCACCAGTAATATACAGCTGCTTACCACTGAAAGCATATGGAAGAAAGGCTCAACTGTTTCCTGCAATATGCTAATTTAGTGAAAGCAGGTTTTGAAATAAAAGATGAACCACATGCAGCATTTCACAATTTGTAGCGCCTGTGAGGTCTTGTTTGAAACAAATGAGATTAAATATTTTGCATTAGCTACAAGGGAAAGTTGTCAAGCTGCTGCTGCATATTTGCATTTTGCAACGGAAAAAGCAGTTCTGTTCTGTGTGGATGGTTGTGGCGCATGTTTTTTAATGCGAGGTGCAAGTGAAATGTGGATAATTTATTTCTAAAGGAGACGGCGTAAAGGTGTCCATTATATTAACATATGCATTCATTGGACATTCCATGTCGCCACCTCACTGATCCACCTGACATTGTGTTTAGTCACATCTTGCTCATTTAGTATAATGTGAGCTCAGGGCTGTGTAAATGTCTGAGTGCCTCACCATCTGCCTCTATCCAGCATGGCTTAACCTCGTTCTATCAGGCACAGCAGAGAAGGCTACTATAGATAACACCTAACTGCATTTAATGGACCTATTTCTGTTGCATAGTGATGGGTATTATCATTCCCCTTCCTGTTGTCCTCTGAGGAACTGAGTTCAGTGTTCTAACTCTATCTGCAGTTAAACAGTGGCACTGCTGAGTCATTCTGTGTGACAGTCCCAGTCTGTAAGAGGTAGACATGGGGAGAGGTGTAGCTGCATGCAGGGCACCACATGAATAATAATTCCTATTTGTAATATTAAATGGGTTATTTGGCCTGCAGTAGTGTAAGAACAAGGTTGTCTAGTGATCACTATACAAATACTAGCAAAACACAGCTGACCCTAAGGTTAACGAGGGGACGTCATGGGACAACGTGTGACATTTTTCATGAGTCTGGGTTATATTAACTCAAAGCATCAATACTGCTTTGTAAGATAAGATGAGCTTTATTGATCTCCAAGGGGAAATTGCAAAAGTTGTAAATGAGTAGGATCTGCCTAGATTTGTAATAAGGTAGCCACTTAGACGCCCATTCATTTAACATCAGTTGTGGTTAACTTTTGTTGATTATTGAATGCCTATTACCACAGAATTAGCCATTTTAATCATTTTCTCAGAAAACTGATATTATGACTATCACATCTCAAACAAAACGGTTATCATTTAATATGAAGTTCTGATGATGAATAATAAATGAGAATCTATCAACATAGTATATGCCTTTCTAAGTGTGAATATTTAAGGCTCATACTGCAGTCTTTTAGTTTTCTCATGTATTTAAAGTGATCTTTACAACTTTTTTTTTTTTACAACTTTTCAATTTCAATTACAACTTCCGCCCATCAACATGTTGGTATTGACTTTAACATAATTCCAAAGTTCATTTAATGCATCTTGGATTGCAGGAAACTGAACTACTGGGTAACCACATGTAATTTTAAAGCATCTAATGAGGCAGTGGATATAACTTAAATTATCAGGAATTAAAGTGATTACTAACCATTGGAGATGAGGAAGGGGTTGCGTTTAACACTCAAATTATTTATTCCGAGAACTGTAAAATATAGAATGACATTGCTTGTAGTAAATCAGTTCTTTTCAAAAGTCTTCTGTTGATGTATTGTTAGAATGAAAGAGAACACTGCTTTAGGCATGCTATGAATGTTGATGCCTTGGCCAAAGATTCCACATCTTCCAAGAAGCCTGTCTAAGCCTTGCCATCACAGGGGCTTGGGGCAACCATGCAGAACACACACAAATGGCCTGAACATTCCCTTCACACTGATGTAACATGTCCCATGACTGTCCTGGCTGCTGTCCATAGTATATACTTGCAGCCAAGTAACAATGCAATAATCTGGTAAAATTTAACATTTGCCATCAATATATCGCCTCCGCACAGGCAGGAAGTGGTCATTTCAGGTCACTCACTCAGTCACTCACACACTCATGGGCTGTTTGCACGGCGCAAATCAGGCATAGGCTGCGTCAATTTTGCCCTTGGAATTAGAAAGCACATTTTGCGTGAAACTCACCAGGCTGAAATTTACAGGCCTCTGTCAATAGAAGTTGCCCTAAGCACCAATGAGTGCACTGAAATTAAAAGAACAGTGAGATCGATGATCTCAACATATTTGTGCTTGTTATGGGAGGATCCCATTACTTTTGCTGCCCACAACAGATATGAGGCATAGTTGCTCTTGCTGAATCTAACCAATATGTTCTAATATGATTATCATCTGTTTTTTTCACTCTCCCATTGCTAACTAATCCACTGACTTTTCAAAAATATATTTTACACAAAGAAATCGTTTCCATCTACCTTCAGTTGTTCCTTCTCAGTCAGTTTTCTGTCTGTGTTTCCTCAGCCATGCACCCAGAGTCTGGAGACTCTAAACCTGGGCCATAATTCAGTGGGGAATGAAGGGGTCCACAAGCTGAAGGATGGACTGATTGGCAACCGCTCTGTGCTCAGGCTGGGCCTCGCCTCCACGAAGCTGTCCTGTGAAGGTGAGACCGGTTGTCTGTGCATCTGTTTCAGTGTTCATATAGAACTTCCATTGTTTTTAACTCTCAGCTTCTGTGGCTGACTCTCACCCGGACATTAGGTGCCGTTGCAGTGGCTGAATTTATTGCAGAGAGCCCCAGGCTGCTACGTCTTGACCTCAGAGAGAACGAGATCAAGACAGGTGGATTGATGGCTCTCTCCCTGGCCCTAAAGGTCAACACCTCCCTGCTGCGCCTCGACCTGGACCGGGAGCCCAAGAAAGAGACAGTGAGAGGGGGGACAACGGGCCGGGAGGGGGAATAGAAAACGAAGAAAGTGTTGTGTAGAGAGAAAAGTAAACATTTGTAGATGACCGACTTAATAGGCAATAGAAATTGCATTGATCCGGTGGGATCTGTTTCCTCTGTGTCTTGTGGTTGTCCCGTGTTTTGAACTTCTGTTCTTCTGTCTCAGGTGAAGAGCTTTATTGAGACCCAGCGCGCCCTGCTGGCGGAAATCCAGAATGGCTGCAAGAGGAACTTCATCCTGGCTAAGGAGAAGGAGGAGACAGAGCAGAAGATGAGGCAGTCCGCATCCATGGCTGAGATCGCCACCGAGGACGGAACAAGGGAGGAGGAGGAAGGGGCAGCGTCGGAAAAACAAGTGGAGACAGCGGGGAAAGGCAGCGACGGAGTAGGAGGAACCAAAGGCGGTGAAGGACAGGCGAGCAGCCAACCAGGAGCGAACTCTGAGACGGGGGCTCCGCCAGCAACGGTGGAGTCAGACTCAGACACTGAGGATGAGGAGGAGGAAGAGGTGGTACTCTCTAAAGCCCCTTCCTCGTCCAACTCCTCCGCCTGCCCAAACCAGACCGCTCCCCCAGTCCAGCCAGAGGTTGTGCGTGACCCCCTCGGTGCTTCACAAATGTCCCCGTCGCGCACCTCAGCGCCTGGGGGGCAGAGTGTCATTTCAGGGATCACCGTCACAGAATCCCCGGTCCCACCCGGTACCCCTCCCTCGCCTGGGCGCTGCATATCTGTCTCCAGTCCCGGGAGGGGCCATAAAATCTTCATGGTGACCCGGGTGGAGAGTCCCCCTGACCAGCAGCAGTTGCAACTCCAGCTCCAGAAAGACAATAGGCAGGCCAGTGCACGCACAGCACCCAACCAGGTGCCAGCTAAGGAGGCCGCAAACAAGCCCACGGACGCAAGTGCACTTGAAGCACAAGTGACCCAGCAGTTGCCGGCATCACAATCTGGCCAAGAGATGATCCAGAGCCTAGCAGACCAGTCCCAACTTCAGACACCCACGCGAACACAACTTACAAAGGAGAAAGTGACGGAGAATTCATCTGCTCTCTCAACAGACTGTAAACCAGCAGGGAAGAGCTCGCAGTCATCACACACAACCCTGCTCCATATAGAATCCGCACACACGGTAGAACCACAGTCTACTAAACCAAGTCAAACCACAGAGGACGTAACAGCTGGTGTTCTAGAATCAGAACTGACTGAACAGAATGTTCTGTTGCCAGCCATACCTTCCCATTCCTTACCAATGACTGATCCACTACAAACACAGCCACAATTCACTGAGGAAATAACAGAAAGAACTTCAGAAATCCAAGTACATCCTATTGCTGTAGAGCAGCAAGCTGCTAGAGGTCAGGTGGGAGCAAGCGAGGAGAGTCGGGGTCATTTAAAAGAGGAGACACGAGCGACGTCTCCAGACAGCACAGGAGAGTGTAAACAGTCCCAGGAGCTGAGTCGGACCCAGACGAACATCCCAGCAATACAAATGCCCCAAGCAGATGCAACACAACAGCAACCGAATGAGCTAGCTTCTGCATCACAGGAGCCCCAGACCCAGTCACCGAGCCAAACAAAGGAACCGACTGAGGCACTTGCACAACAAGAGCTGGAGGGGGCGCCAGCCAGCCTGTCAGAGAATCAAAGACCCAGAGAGAGCATAACGGAGGAAGAGGACAGCCAGCAAAGCCAAGAAGACAAACCAATACCAAAGTCAGCCGGAGGACAGCAGCGATCAGAGCCAGGTAATCAGGAAGCACAGCCAGTCCTTCCTGTCCAAGTAGACCAGCAGGAACCTTCCGTGACTCGAGGAGGAACCCAGGCAGAGGAGTCACCGGATGAGAGCTCTGCAGACAAGGGGGAAAGCGTAGCCGAGGGTCAGAGTGAAACGGAGGGGGAGGTATCAGGTTCAACTCTGCCCAACGGCCTGAAGCCAGAGTTTTCCGTTCATCTTCTGGACCCTGAAAGCCCCAAGCCTGGCAGCTGTGTGATTGAGCACGGTGAGTCAGTCGCACCACATATCTTAACCGTTGGTTTAAAGACACTTTTTTTTTTTTTTTAAACACACCGTGTTATTGGCCTTGAATGTAAAACAGTGTGTTTGACGTCCTGTGTTGTTACTTGTGTAGTGAGTGTGACAGCAGAGCTGAATTGTGGACAAGACCTAGAGGAGCTACTGCTTGATGCTAGTTTGGAGACTGGGAGAGACGCGCCATGAAGTTAGGAGGTAAACACCATCACTGTCTAAAAACACAAACAGACATACTGGGTCACAGAAATACAAACAGTTAACCTACCCCAGTTTTTACACAAACTCACACATATACAAACGTTTGTCACACATGCAACAACAAACAAAGGTAATTAGATTTATTGGACCTGGTTCTCAACTGTATGCATTAATTCATGTCCTCTTTTGTCCTTCAACAGGGACCACGAGGACAAAAGAAAGAGCAACCAGTTTGTCTGACTCTGCTACACAACTGGTCGCACAACAATCCTTTTTGTTTTTCCTATGAATTCATCACCGACTTAACAGTTCCATCAAGGACTGGAGACCTGGTGTTGCCATCTTAGCACTATACATAAAAATATAATACAATTTATGAAAAGACAGAAAAAAGAAATAATAGAAAAGGAAAAAAAACTTTATTCATCAAGCTTTGTCACTACATATAAAGAAGTTCCCACGGTCACACTACATCAGCTACTGAAACAAACACATGAAACCACACTATGATCCCTGCATTCTGTCAGTCAGGAAACATGACACTCAAGCAGGTGCCAGGGAGCCAGAAAGGAGAGAGATGGGTAAAAGGAGGGGATACAACACTAACCAAAGACACAGGATACAGAACCTTTCTCACACCCTGGCTTGCTCTAAAAAACAAAACAAAAAAGAAAATGAAAAAAAAGTGTGTTTGTGTAGATTGTCGACACTGTAGTGGGGAAAATTTGTAGGAGCTAGAATTTCTTCATTACGCACACACACACACACACACACACACACAGGCATATGACTTAATCGTCACTCCCCCTCCTGAAAAAGGGCAGGGTTGACGGCACAGTCACAAGTGACAGTTATGGACCCTACTGTGAGGACCTGCTGCCGTTGAATGTGTAAAACACTTTTAAAAGTTCAAGTAGATCTCTCCCAAAAGGCTTTTTTTTTTTTAAACCAAGGAAGCTGAAGGTGTTTGTTAACGTGTCTGTATATGTGTTATGTTCTTGTCTGCCCCCCGAAACTCTGTAAGGGACCTCTGCCAAAGTGACCTCCCTCCTTTCTGTCCCCTCCTCCTCCATTCACTTTGGCCCCTCAGGAATCAGCATCCCCTCCAGTCAGTCTCCATGGATCTGATGTGGAGAAACCGGAACTTTCTCTCGCCTGCCAAACTGCTCTGTCTCTGTAACAAACATCTCTGGGTTTGCTTTGAGAATTGTAATGTTGGTGATTTCCTCCCAACTGAAGCCTTCTGGGGGAAAAAAAACAAAACAAAACAAAAAAAACACTTCTGTGAATGTTGGCAAAGAAGTTGTCTGCCTTGGTTGAGTCATGCCGTTCATTGGAGAGAAAGCCCTCTGTTTTTCTCCTTTCCACTTCCGGACACTTTTATCGTATTCTTACGTCAAAGCTCAGTCCCTGTTAGTCCAGCTAGACATTGTTGTGTGAAACTCGTTAGGAGTATAAAGAAAAGCAGTTCTTGTCTTTGTCTTTTCCACTTCCACTCGATTCCTCCTTTCCCCTCTCATTCTTTCAGTCTTCCACTGGTACCATGTACTATCTCACCCGCCGCTCCGACTCATGGTTCATGTTGCCTTCAGTTGAACACTATAGGTTTAATCTCCTCTTCGTTTTCATTTTGCTGCTTTGAGAAATCAGTTGTTTCGTATTTATTTTATAGCTATACGAGCCTTCTCTTTGTGTGATTTTTTTTTTTTTTTTTCCCCCTTTGTTTTGTTTTTCTTTTCCATTGGGGTTTGCTTTTAAAGATTTCCCCTGTTTTTGGTGTATATTTCAGATTCAAATTAGAGCAAATATATAGTTGAGAGTTTTTTGTTTTGTTTTTTGGGGGGAGGGGTTTGGGATAGATGACTGTGTTGGGTGGAGGGGTAAATAAATGATTGAACGGATGACTGTGGCAATAGTGGGGCGGGGGGGGCACACCTACGTTCACATCAAACGTTTGATGGTTCACATCAAAACCCATGTCATTATTTAAACACTATTCTACTAGTTTGAGCTACGACCACAAGGGGATGCTGCAGGTTTATAGTGTGTTCTCTTCAGCAGACGTGATCATTAGCCAACGGAAAGCAGTAAGCTCATCTAAAGGACAAAACTTTGATACTGTATGTAAACGCAACCTCTACCCCGTGTTTGAGACAGACTGCCCAGTGCTGCAACGCATGGCACAGACGCCGAAGGCTTTATTCAATCAAAAACTGCTATACAGAATTTTCTGGAGTGAGGCATTAAAGCTCCAAAGGAAACATTGTTTAGATCAGCTTAGATAAAACTTATATGATTCCCATTGGGGAAAGTGGGTATTTATGTGAGTGAAGAATGCTGGTTTGTCTTGCACGGAAATTTTTATCATGCAGGGTTTTTTGTTCCTTTGTTGAATGGAGCCCAGCATTCTGCCCTTCTCATCTGTGTTCTCATATCCACCAACACATTGTTTTGAGCTGAAATCAACATTGCTGAGCTGCCCCCACTGTTTGTAATGCTTTAATTTTTAGTAATTTTTAATAATTTGTTAATTTAATCAAAATGTGCTGGTAATCACAAAGATATGTATGGCAAATTTTGTTCCTCAAATAAATGCATGTAATGACTAATGATGTGACTGTGAATGTTTGACTGAAATTTCTCAGTTTGGCAATTCTGCCTTGAATAGTTAAATCATTGCAAATTTTGCATGGAAAATGGACAAAAATTAATGTTTAAATCAAGTTTTGTTAGTTTTATCTCAGCAAGAGCTGCCCAATAAAACTTAACCTACTGTATTTTCTGCAACCACTATAAGGAAGAATACTCAATTCTATGGGCAATGGTATCGGTGCTCCGTTGTGTAATAAAAGCTCTGAAAGATTTCGAGCAGAGAGATGACTGAAGTGAGCAGGAGACGGGCTGTCGATGCAAAATGACAATCATGTTCTGTTGTAGTTAAATATTAGGAAGGATATGTGGCCAGGATGATGTTAGCGTGTGTTTTTGCAATGAAGGGGTTGTAGGATTCTTCACACTAATCACAGGGCCTAAAACCAAAGTCTGCTATTGATAGAGCTGTGTGAAGAAGGTGAGCTTTCTTGTGTAGACCTTCTGCAACGTATCGTGTCAGAAAGTCAAACACCCTGAAGGTTTTTCCATTACGTTCATGTAATGTCTTTCAGTGTATGAATACTGAAATCAACTGTTTAGGCCTATCGCTTAGTTTATTACTGTCTCCGGGCAGGCAGAGACTTGACCATATATAACCTGAAGTAAAAAAATGTTGATACGTTGACCAAACAATATATGCTAGTGAGGGGTGATGGGGTTCACCTCTCCTAAAGAGAAGGCGTTGGGTAGGAGCAGTGGCAGGGGGTAGGCGACAGGGTGGGAGTTCTATTCTGTATGTATTACTGTAATTCTCTGGTGAAGGAATTCCAGACTGCACTAATCCACTCCTCCCCTACTCTAATAATAGGGGGAGGGGGGGATTGTAAGGGTGTGGAGTCAAAAGATAGCATGGTGTGATTTTATTAACCCCCGAAGACTTAAAAGAAAGTCCCAAAATGTCAAATTCTCCTAATATTTGATGGGGTTTTTGATAAATTAAAAGCAAGTAGCAATTGCCATCTTTTATCTATACTAGTAGGTGCATGTGATCTTCTTGCTGATTTGAGAACAATGAGAGTGAATGGTTTTCTGAAACATTGTATAAAAGTCTTGCCTTGAATTTATAGTTTCTTAGAAATGATGGGTTGATTTGAGACCAGTTCACATGTCAAGTCAGTGACATTTGTGTGGATTTATGATTTAATAGTTGACCTAAAATCTACATTAAATTTCTTTGAAATCTCATGAATGTGGGAAACATTTTCTCCTGCCCTTCCTTTAACCTCCCTATCTATGCAAGTGTCTCATCTGTGTCCCTTGCATCCAAACCTCAACCGAAGGCTCAATCCCAGGATATTAGCACCACTGAAAATCTGATTTAAAATGACCTTCATTCTTAAGTCAGCTTTTCTCAGCTTCTGTATAGCTTTGATTTGACCTTTTGAGGGTTTTTTTGTGTGGTTCCACCTAAAATGATTGGTGGTGGTCTAGAGCAAATTTTAATGTGAGTAATTGAAATCATTGGACAACAAGGACATTGTGCAATATTGCGATCAGTGTTTTTGTAAACAACGGCTTACACAAAATGTGCATATTGCAAAGTTAAACTGTGTCTGTCTCGTATTTCAAAGAGTTGTTTGAAGGTGGTTAAGCCCTGTCTGCTACCAGTGCCTATTCATTCATCGCTCATACAAACCTGCCATAATGTAACTGTAGTTTGCTACTGCTGTTTGTTCAATGTAGTTGTAAAAGACTATGATCAGTCTGCCCTCTGGATGCTTTCTGTTTTGATGTGTCCAATACGGGGATACCATTTTTATTGTGGCAATGACATTGTTGAACAATAAGGCACTCATTTTGTTTATTGAAATTTAAAGCAATTCAAGTCAACAGCACAGGATTTTGGTTTTATTGCATTTATGCGTTTCTTGTAAGATCTTGGTTGAAATAAAAGGTTTCCTAATGTCCTACTTCCATTGGTCTTTTGTTTTGTGTTGTTTAAAGATGTCCGACATGTTGCGTGTAATGTTATAGCCAGAGAAGCTATTGAGGCATTCTTTCTAAATGTCAGTATTTAACATGTGGTCACTAACATGCACCTCAGGGCAGAGCGTACTTTGAGCAGCCAAATCATGTGAATTTGCCTTAAGGGAGCTCCTTGTGTTTTTATTTGCTAATATTGTAAACAGTTATAAAGTAGGCTGGACCATGTTTTTCACGTGTGAAGTTTATTTATTTATATAGCCCTTAATCACATTACAGTCTCAAAGGGCTTCACAAGCCCACAATCACAAAGAATTAAACGACACCCCCTGACCTTAACCCTCCATCGGACAAGAAAAAACAACCAGAAAAAAAAAAAAGATGATCTTCCACATGTTCCAGTGGAAGGCAAGAACAAACCATTTTAAACTCTGTGGATACACATCTTTGATACCAAAGGATTCATGATGTCTAAGCGCAGAGAGACTAGGATGTGACCAAGTGCCAGTACATGGTAACATAAAACATTAACTGGCCCCTAATGAGAGGACATGTTATATTGTCTGACTAGATTATTTTCACTGCCAAGGAAAGTTAAGAATCAGCAGCTTAATTATTTGTTACTTAGAAATGTTACAGGAAATGAGTTCATTTTTCACACATTTATTCATATCCATTGTTTAATTATTTACCTTCGCAGCCAGCTGTGTAAGAATCCATAGTTAAAGTTTCATAATAATAAAATGTTGACTTCCCTTTTGTTAATTAGATCATGTGGGAAAGTATTTTTTCAAATGCTGTACACTGGCAAAGTTTGATGGTGGAACTCCAAGTGTCTCACTCAACAAGTTAACCTGTTAGTCTCTTTATGGCAGCTGTGGTGCTTGTGTGGTGGCAGAAACACAGTAAGGTGCCTTTGATTGGGATTGGGTGTGTCATTATATTAATTTATTCGCAAAGTAAGTAAGAAATGTATGCATTAAGAACACTATGTAAATAATTCACCCACAGACAGATTATGTTGCAAAAATACACTGTTTGCAGATGTGAACGATTTAATCTAACGGCGGCATGATGAAGCAGATTTTACCTACGAGAAATACGCAGCTCTTACGTTCTCTGAAGACAGGCAAGTGATCAAATGCTTCCTCGCTTTGCCTCTCCTTGGGTTTAGCCTTGCATCAGGAATGTGCAGGCATGTTGGTTTAAGAGTCAAAGGGACTTTTCCGTGGTGTCAACCCCTATCCGGACTGTTGGTTTGTGGTCCACTGGACTGTACTGAACTCTTGCACTTTTGCAAAGAAGAAAGGGGCTCGGCGTGGCTGCAGCATCTTCCATAGCATAAGGCTTGAAAGGGATATCTCCCTTTAACAGAAGAGAAGAGTGAACCATTGGATTTTAATGCAAGGCAACACATGCACTGTGCGCTGCAAAACATATCAATTATGCAGAGCTTGAACAAAATATTGAGCTAAAGTGCTGATGTTAACAGAATCGTTTACAAACCCATTGATCTCAATGTAATACATGATTCGAGTGCTGTAATAAATCTACACTGTTCATAAGCTGCCGAACCTTTGTATTACTTGTTAATAGACCTAACATGACATCACATTGCGATCTGTTCTGGTTATATAATCCTGACAACACGGTGAGGTTTATTTAGTCTGAATTGACTTGACTTGATGTGGTCAATTAACACGTGGGATTGATAAAAGAGAGGGTGGGCTGTGATTGTCTGCTCAAGGTATTTCTTGTACCTCTTGGGAATGCAAACGAGGATAAGTGAGGACGATACGAATCCCCCCTCACATGACTGCGATTAGAATAGAGGGAGTTTGGTGGGCGTGGGAGAGAGAGAGAGGGAGAGAGAGAGAGATGGTGGTGAATATATTGAGTAACATTATTTTTATTTGGCACTCAGACGCGCAAGTTACGATTCAAGAAGCCAAGTTGCCTTTGGTTGTTGGCCGAGATCACTCGCTTCACTCTTGGTAATGTTAAAACCGTTAAAACTTAATACAGAAGAGGTTGTTTTGAAATACGAAAATGTAGACAATAATTTTCCATGAACTTTGAAGGTTTTTTAATTAATTAACTTTGAATTATGAAATTGTGAAAAGCTTATTTCGGCGTCTGGTGGGGGTATTTCGCTTTGACAAACGAACTTCATTTACACGCATGGTTTGTGCGCACGAACTTTTTAGAGTAGTTTTATTCATGGTTTATTCATGTCCTTGCACACATGCATCCTTGCAGTGACATTTTTAAATCAGGTGGTATTGCCAGGCTGGTGGGCACATTGTTGGGTACAGTATCAGGCTAAAGTCCAATAACTTGCTGCTCCCACTCCAGATTTGAAACACTTCTATTTCATTGCATACAAACTAAGATCTGCCGTCTAGTCATAATGATGTTGTGTGCGCGCGTAATGAACTTGTGCACGCGCGCCCTTGTGCGTGCGTGTTTGAATAATGTGAGTGAATGGAGAATTATGCTAAATGTGTCTGGATGAGTGCAATTCAAGTGTGTGTGTGCGTGCAGTGTAGGAATTACAATGTTTAAGTGTGCCTGTGTGTGTTGTCTTGTTGCAGGTTGCAGGTATGAGGGCGTTACACAGAAGCATGCTGGTACTGACCCTCCTGCTACTGATAAGTGAGGTCGCCATTAGTCGCATCTGCAAGTCCCTCATCAACATGGTGGACGGATTCCACACCCTCTTCATCCTCATGCACATGGTTCTTCCTCTTTCTCAAACCGCAAGTGCCAGCCGCGCGAAAGAAGCATCGCACAGATCTCTGTCGTCTTCTCATGTCTCTCCTCCATCACCTCCACTTGCATCCTCTTCTTTGTCAACAACTTCCTCCACTCCTTCCCCTTCCCTCACCTTCGACCCCTCAGAATCATCTGTCAAATCTCTATCTTGCATCCAAACTACGACTTGTAGACCTTCAAGCTCCTTTTCTAGCCCGTCTCTCCACCCTCTGACCCCCGACCCAACTCCTGTCCCGACGACACCCTCACAGGCTAGTTCAGTTCAACTTTCCCCTTCAACCAGCCATAGCACCTCCCCGGGAGACACGCGTTCTCCTCAGACCCCCCTGTGTGGTCTGTCTTATACCCACATGAGGATTCAGACTGTGGGGAGGTTGGTTTCAGCTCTCCTCCTGGCCTCTCTGTGTGTTTCCATCTGTTTGGAGATCATCACCCACACTTTGCAGCCCCACCCAATACAGCGGCCCCTGTTGGCTGTGCTGGTAGGGGCTCTCAGTCTGCTCCATAACTTGCTGGTGCTGGGGCTGAGTTGGGGTCAGTTGCAGGGCTGCAGGACTGAAGCATTCTGGGAGGTGGAGACCAGATCCCATCTTGAAGTGATTGAGGAAGGTAACGTCAATCATTTGTATGCCCATTTAAATGATCAATGTTAAAGGGGAACACACAGTACACAGGACTAATGTTGGTGGTTTGTATAATTTTTTCCTCCGAATGTTATGGTTATCTTGATCATGATATTGCTCTGACAGATATTTGCACATAAACATTTTACTTTGAAGAAACTGTTAAGTGTATATTCAGCTGTAAGTCACATCGAAAAATGTTCATGTTTGTTTTTCATTCCTCCCTTCATCTCCTCACAGTCAAGGGCAAGGAGCAAACCAAAGATCACACTGAGCAGGGGTGTGTCGTGGATGACGTGGGTAGAGCCCCATCTGCTGTGGATGGTTCCTTCCACAATGGAACACTTGTCCTCTGTAACCCAGGGACCTCCAGTGTCCTCGACCCATACAGTGACTCTCAGGCCCAAAACCAGAAACCACCGCCACCAGGGGTCCTCTGGCACACAGAAGTCCCACAGGGATTCTCCCCAGGACCCTGTTACAAAGCACAGACATGTGTAGATTCAGAGGGTTTCTCCTTAGACAACCAGGACAGTGAGGTACCAAACAGCATCACAGATTCGGAGGGCCGTAAGTGTGATACTTATTCAAAACACTGCTTCATGGAGATGGACAACTTACATGTGATGTTTAGACAATTGAGCATAGCTTTGTATGTTTAAATTGTTATCTTTTTTCACTTTATTTTATCATAGTCATTGAAAATAGAGTGCTGTATTATGTAGCCTTTGTGTTGATGATTGGTATGTCCTATTTGTTCTGTTTATGGCCTGATGTGTTTTTTCCTGATGATAGTAAACAGACCCAGACCACATTATTCCAAGTTCTGATCACATGTGATCATTGGACGTCACAGAAAAGTCATAGTTCATTGTTTTTCCCCTCAGGCAACCAAAATGCATCTAAACCATCCCAAGTCTTCAAGTCAGATCAATGCATTGAAAGGGCCTTGCCAAGGGCCCAGTGGCCAGACTGTCTCCCATCGGTAATCCCTGCCATCCAGGCCCTCTCAAGCTCCATTCTGGCTCTCACCAATGGCCTGGTGCTGCTGCTGGTGATCCCAGACTATCTGCACAGATCATGGTCCTGTAGGCTCCTTGTTTACCTGGATCCTGGCTTCTCCCTGCTGGCGGTGATAGTGCTGCTGGCCATAGCTCTACCACAGGTGAGGTGTTGTGTGTAGAGACTGACTGTATTATGGGGCCTGTACATTTTATATTTTCATAGACATGTAGATATAATTCTCTTATGCAGAGCAACTTGTGTGATTGTAGAATAGGCCCACATTCCTAAACCAATAAAATAACAAACAACCAATAGCTGTTCTGGTGGATTTCAAATATGAATGAAAAATAAATATGATTGATAATTTTTGAATCTTTTGACTGCCATGTGGGGGTTCAACTGTAAAAGTGTTTTTTAACCAGATTATCCCATCCCCAGGTTTACAGGTATGGACTAGTGCTGCTCCAAGCCACCCCTCCACACGTGTGTGTGTCTGACCTTAAGCGGAGGATTGTCAGTGTGCCTGGAGTTCAGGCTGTGCACGACCTCCATATTTGGCAGTTGACAGATACATGCACAGTGGCTTCTGTGCATGTACACTGCCATGCTGGGTTTCAGATGCACAGGTAAGGTGTCAAATTTTACTTTTTTGCTTGTTGTTAATATCACCTAATACATATTTTTCTGACATAATTTATATTATAAAATATGAAGAAATAATTTTCAAGATGCTATATTGCCATTTTAGAAAAAAAAAATCTTGACCTAAACTTTATTATTTAATATCTCTAAAATATAGTAGAACCAGGCTATGAATGTGTTGTTATTATTTTTCCAACCATGGATTTAAGTTACAAACAACCCTTTAAACAGTACCATCATTTGTATTATTAATGTGCTATTAGTCATTTTTTAAATAGCATTTATATATTTATATTGGTTTATGCTTTCCATGCATATACAATATTCTCAGTCATTGTACAATATTTTGAGAATGTTGCAGGTACATTTTTACTAATACAAAGTCAATAAATGTATGTCCAGGTGTGGTGATCTGACATCTAGGATCACCAGGGTGTTACGGAGTGTAGGAGTGAGCTGCTGCACCGTACAGCCAGAGTTTCTCTCTTCACCGTCAGCCATCAACAGCAGCCTAGATAACAAAAACAGCAGCCCCCCCATTGTCCACAGAGAGGTATCTTCCCTTCCCCCTCTACTGACCTGTAGCCTTGCATGTGGAAAGGACTGTGCTAGGAAAATGTGTTGCTCTCCTCCGGTAGAGGAGACTGGGAAGCCAATGGCACCATCAGCTGGAGAAACAGAGGAAGATCCTCAGGCATTGGTCATTGAGAACACCTTCCTCTGACTTGAAATTTGAACCAAAGAAATATAATGGATAAAACTAAACAAATGAACATTATATACATACCAGCCTTAAATAGAATTAATCTTTGTTGTTCAATAGGTAATAATGTAACGAGTGTGTGAATGAGGGACAAAGAAACCACATAAGCTTTCATGAGACATTACCCGTATGTATGGTCTGTTTCTTTTAGGATTAGTTAGTTTTATTGCAGGGTGCAATAAAGGGTGCTTCACCATCATATGTCAAATAATTGTCTCTAATTCTCCAAATGTTTATTAAATTGTGGATATTAAAAGTGGATAATGTTGAGGCCTTTTCACTGCTATTGTTATCCTGTGTCTATGTGTAACTTTTTACCTGCAACATCTCTGTTCGCTATAAATATATA
>OMKK01029642.1:19589-37443 GCA_900302305.1 Polymixia japonica | reverse complement strand
GGAAGCATTTTTATGTAGTCCTTTTCGAAGTGCTCTGTGTACATTGCTGAAGGAGGGCCTTTATGTGTACCTTTGCAGATCAGTCACTCAAAGAGAGGAAAACACGGCTATATCAACAAACGGTCTCTCCTAACAGCCCTGTAGCTGGCACTTGTCAATCACCTGGGATTTTCGCCATAGATCTGAGCGGTGTGTTGATGCCGCTTAAAAAGGGGAGCGCTCGCTCCCGCGCGACGCCATGTGATCAGGTCCGTCATTAAATGTAAAAAAAAAAAAAGGTTATTTAAACTCTGGGTCTACTTATAGGACAAATTACAGACTTTGTATATAATTTGCATTGTTTCTTTTCTATTGCCTTCGCTTGTGCCTCTTACAGCTCAGATCAAAGCTTTGCACACTATTACCAGTATAGCATAGCGGACAATGCCTTAGCGGTCAAGACAAAAGCAGCTTTCTCTTAGATACGGATGCATACTGTGGGATGTAGATACCAAAATCTGATTTTGGGTTTATCACTGTTTGTGTTTGTGGAGTGGGTTAAGAGAGATTTAATCTTTTGAAATCCTTACCAGGGGAGATGATAGATCATCTCTAACTTGCTCTAATTGCTCCTAAAACTTTTTGTTTACGCTACAGATACTGAAATAGGGCGAGGTGATGTATTCATTATCCTTTCAGTTACTCGTTCATATCCTGGTAACACTTCCTTTGTAAGTAGTAAAACAGCCGGGCATATTCCTAACAGGATCATCTCGTGTAAACCGGGGGATGCACCGATGCCACTTTTTCACTGCCGGTACCAAAATCCGAGTCCTGAACTTTAAATATCAGCTGATACAGAGTACCGATCCCATCCATTACTTTTACTGAACAGTATAGAATTAGACCGTTAGTATGGGGTCATCGCACAAAAATGATATAATCCATTTGTCTCTATTAGAGAGATCTAACTTCTTTCTATGTGTTTCTATGTGTACAAAAACACAAAAGAAACTGCTTTGCTCTGATCTATGACATGTTACACGTGGCTCTTGGTATCGATGATATTTTAGTATCGGGGTAAATTCTCTGATACCGATGCCGTGTTTTAGCCTGGTATCGGCCCGATATCCGATACCAGTAACGGTATCGGTGCATCCCTAATGAAAACGGATACCACGTACTATATCTCAGATGGTTTCGGTGGGATATGTCCATGCCACGGGGCCACAGTTGACCGCCACAGTAAATGATCTGACACTGAAGGGGTGTGACATCAGAATGTCAAATCTCTGTAACTGTAATGAATATCAGCTTGGTATACGCACAGGAAACCTTTTTTTTTTATTACTGCTCAATTAATTAAAGTGATTCAAAAACATCTGCAGCCATCTGGACACTTGATTTCCCAACTGCTATCATGAATTATGTGTTGTAATCTCCCATTTTAGATGGCCTCAGTAGTCTAATGAGGTAATGTACATTCAAAAGCATCTCTTCTTGTGACGCTGGTAGACCATTCAATGTAATATTGAAGCTAGAACCACTTGTGACCTGCTGTTGCGGGAGCACCATGCAGCATGTTGACAAGTCGATAGTGTCTAGTTGCATTTAGCAAGCTTACACACTCCTGAAGGTGCACGCAAAGCCAGTTTAGCTAAGGAACAGGCAGCCAAGACAAAACATAACATAGCAATAAAACACCACAGGACTTTGCTAAATATGTTAAACCCTAGCAGAACAAAGCTATGAGGGTCCATTTATTTGATCATCCAGGGTCTGTGACATTTTGATGAAAAAGCTTTACACTGTCTGTTGAGGCACTGACATACTGGTGGAGGAGGTGTGTTATGTAGCATAGAGGCTAATGGTAATCCAACCATCTTGAAATTAACACAAACTATTCTAGAACGCAAACTATTCTACGGGCAATAGAAGTTAAGAGCACGGAGAGGCTGGAAATAAATGGACGTATTCTGCTTTGACAATGTTGAAGAAGGCAATTCAGTGATTTAGAGTTAGTGGCGCTACTTGTGGGTTTTTATACCTGTAGATCTCTCAAATTAATTTTGTTAAAGTCTTAATATTTGTAAACGAATGTGAATCTTGTTGCAAAGAAAAAGAACAGTTGCATCTTTGTGCTGCTTTAAGTGGGGACTGTAACTGCTCTTGTTGCTATGCCAAAGTGATTACGCGTTTTTGTGGGCCGACCCCAGAGTTAGCTATGCTATGGGTTCGCTCACTAAAACTCTGGATTTTTCCCATTTGGATTGGATTGGAATAAGCTCTGTGGTAAACAAATTTGTATGATATTCGCACTTTTTGTTCACAAATTAACACCACTTTTAAGATTTTTGAAGCATAAATGCAATTGATATAACTTTTTGAGGCACATGAAAGCTTCAAAATTGACAAGTGGGATATTTACTGATGTATCTCGTAGAACAAAGCGTACCAGATCTGTTAAGCTTGTGTTAAACCACAGACCTTATTTCATGGATCTAACCAAAACCCAGTGGGAAAAATCCATTAGAGTTTTGGCGAGGGAACGATGGGTAACACACTTCCGGGTTTTAGGATTCAAAACTGGGGCACTCTATATTTATAATATTTATATTGCTCCTCGCAGGCTAGGCTTTTTTTCCTCTATCAAGCCTCTTTTCTCAACCCTCCAGAACAATTCTGGAATACCAACACTCACATTGACATTCATTGCTACAGGACTTAGTGACCCGATTCCCAACACAGTCCTTTAAATTATTTTGGCACACAGAACATCCATTGGCAAACCAGGAAGAACAACACACAGCATCAGTACCAGCTAACTACTTGGCTCCAAGAAACAGCTAAGCTAATTTTAACCTTGATGCTAGACACTGGAACTAGTGGTCGCCTCCAGCTAGTCTATCTTCACTGAAGTCATTTTCACTTTTTTTTTTTTCTTCAGATTTGATCATTCAGAATACATAATCATAGTTCACCTCATCTCGTCACCTCATTTGTAAACATTTCGGTTAGTGCACTTTCACTGGTGCCACTTCACTTGGCTGTGATTCAGCCTAACAAAAGGAAGAGGCAAAGAAAGGACAAAAACAAGACAAAGTTTTGGGTTTCTTTGCAAAAGTAAGCTTGAGCACGGGGCTTTAATTTATTTTAAATTTAAATCAATTAAAATAAAATAAAACTGAGCTTACTTTTATAGAAAAAAAACTAAAATTGTTACTGAACCAGTGTGTCATTTTTGGCACATTTCTTGAATCTACAAATTTCTTTGACAGATTTTGATTTTGATTGATTGATTTTTGATTTTGAACAGATTTCATTTTTACATAATCTCTAGAACGTTTGGCATGACAATAAAAGAAGATTGAGCTCCCTCACATTATGTTTTACAATCAACTCAGGCAAATTGTCATGACTCTACTGTAATAATTTTTCACAAACTTATTTTTTGTTGAGTCAGCACATATACTGTAGGTTGTACTCATTTTTAATCCACGCAGAAACCGAAGCTAAACAAGTTTTTCTTATTTAGAGAAACAAATTTTGTCCCTCTACTTTTTTCACAGAAAGGCATGATTTCAAACACCCAATTCACTTATTTTAGTGCATTTTATTTTGAAAATTTTAACAATCCAATACCCTCTGCTGGATTACGCAAATTCAGGGATCTGGCCCAACTAATCTTGCGGCTGCTTTCCTCAGTCTGGACTGTTTCTGACCAGTCACAGTAGCAAAGATTTGGATGTAATCCCCAAGAACTGCTTTACTCACATGGGTTCATGTAAACATATGCCATGACATTGCTAGCTTGCAAACCCACAATCCAGCCCATGGATTGCAAATCCAATCAAAGTGGGTGCCTGCTTGTTCAAACTGTCCCCTCAGAGGAAGCCTGACCCAAACCCCTGAAGTGGTAGAATTCAGAGCCATAGGTGTGATTAACAAAGTCCTGTGAATTGAAGTCACTGTACTAAAAATAGTCAGGCACATGTTTTACACTTTGTCAGAACATGTTCAAGTTAGGGGAAATATTGCTCTGCACCTCCCCTCCACCAAAATGCCCCATAGAACATGTGTAGGTATAATTTAACAGTGTATTCAACTACAGCAAACCAGAACCAAACCAGAACCAAATGTAAAATTGAGCTGTACTGCTTTTAAGTCCCATGATGTTGCCGTCTGTTGAAACACCATTACTTACTTTGTTAATGAGATAATTAATTGGATTTAAGACATTTTCCTCTCTCAAATTGATTCACTGAGGTATATACAAGATACAAGTTTCTTACTTGTATTTCATGGTAATATTTGTAAAAATATTTTCCTTGTTCAAGTAAAACCTGATAAATCAAGTAAACTGGCTTCTGAGCCATTTTTCAGGTTATGTTAATAGCTCACTGTAAACAAGTGCTATGCTAAGACACGTACCAGATACGTAATGCTCCTGTGGGAACTGGATAGAGAATGTTCTTCTCTACATGCCAAGAAACCATTAGAAGTTATTGGGCACAGGGCTATTTTGCAGACCTAGGAAATCTGAAAACGTATGGGCAATGGATTTGATCATATCTTGAAAAGTTTAGAATTTTTCAGAACATCTGGAAAACCATGGAAAATAGTGTTGTTATGTCCCAGTACACTACTACATACTTTATATGACAGTAGGCCCCCAACAATTTTATTTATTGTAATATTTGTTATTGTAAAGAATAATCTTCGGCAATGCATTACAGCATACATCATAGTGAACACTGACCAAAATCTTGGAATCCAGTCAAGAAATTAAGGTCTGGATTAAGGAAAATATGTGTTTTTTGGAGAACCTGGAGTTAGGTAACTGTATGGCACAGAACTACCAAGCTACATCTTGTTTTTTCTTATTTATGAGATTGAAATATAATTCTGTCATTTATCGATGTGTGGTGCTCACATACTTGAGTGAATTATTGTCTCTTCACTGTTGCATTTGTATTTTGAAACCATTACTTGGAACACAATGTCAAAATCCCCAACTCCTCTCATCAATCCTGCATTGAGCTTCATTTGAGATCCTCTTCTTTCTCTTGCCTTGGCCCTTTTTATTCATTTCAATTCTCTACTATATTTATTTTTTTCTGCATTTGGTGTTTATATTCTAAGGGACGAATGGATTACCAGACTGAAATAGCTGTAACTCTGATTTGAGGTCAAATACCAAATCCATTTAGGAAAAAATAACACAAATAACCCCACTTTTCCCTGCCATCCATGGAGATATACTGTTTCTCATCTTGTGAAGCTGAGTCAAAGGCTTATATTACTATTGATAGTAGGTAATACGCAACAGTATTTTTCTCCTAATATATGGTTATTGTACTAGACTGGAATAAGCCTTTTTTTGAGGATAAAGGCTGAAGAATAATTGTCTACCAGCCTGACAACTAACATGTCATGTGGTGGCAGAATAAATGGCATAAAAATAATGTTATTTTAACAGAGTAGATATATTCTGTGGCTTCCCTAGTCCCCAAGTGTGCAACGTCCAGTCCGTTCAGTTTCTCCTCAGTAGTTTCGACAAGATTACTAGAGATGTATTCCAAGTAATGATATTTCATTATACGATTAGATAAATATACTCTTGATACTTCAATCTACTGTAAATACATAGAGACACCAAAACAACAGCATAGAGATCGTATTTCTTCAGGCTTTCCAGATTCCCAGCAGTTACTCTCCTTGTTCTCCGATGGATATTTGGCGCTAAACATTTTTGTGTTACATTTTATCAATTGCAAAAAGACTGTATGAGAGCAAGCTGTAGCAGTTAAGCAGTCTCTTAATGCATAATTTATTAATTTGTAATTAGTAGGTTTAATGAAACTGATACTGTTATATTAGTTATTAGGTGTACAGTTTCAACAGAGACAAATCCCCTCATTCAGTACAATAAAAGTGGCCACATGAAAGAAATAAAGTGAGGAAGCAAAGAGCATTGAAGCTAACGAAGTGTATTACACACTTATTAAAGTAATTTTCACTTTGCCTCCCAGACCTGTCCAAAACACTTTCAAATTCTCATTGTACTCCAAGGTAGGCTACGTGGAGCTTTTTTTCCCCCTCCCTTGTTAACTTTGAAGTAAGCTGAAAAACATATAGGTAGAGAGGGGGTGGCATCAAATAATCAGAACTTCAAAAAGCATGCTGCCACTTAGCACTCCCAAAGCTAATGTCCCCGAGACATTCAGAATGGAAATTATTCAAACTCATTTAGTGGCAGCAAATTGGTCTAAGTTCAATCAGAAAACAGACTGACACTGAACAAGAAGTGCAGCCTAATTATACTTGTTTGTCAAATGAAAATTTCATTTGGCCAAAAATGAAACCTTCGAGCGACTTCTTTTAAGGTGAGCTCCTAGTTGTATTATCAGCTAAATGCAGTAAAATCCATAATCATATGATGATAATGAAAATGGAGCCAATGTTAACATTCAGGCTTCCAATGCCCCGGGCACATGATGATAAAAATTAAGTACCATAGTCCTCTGCCAGGCACGCTGACACCCGGGCTGGTCTTTAGCCTCTTAGATGCGTTTTTGCATTTTAAAAACTTTATCAAAGCACTGTTGCAATGTGGAAAATGTCAACGTGAAATGCACTGAAGGCAAATTGGAATTTCATTAATAGTAAAATTATTGCTTCTGACTGATGTATTACTATGCTTGTTAAGAGCTGGAGAGTGGAACGCTTGTCTGTCTGGTCGGCAGTCTCGCCTTCTCTTGTCCCATGCCATTTGCTGAAAGTTAGACATCTACTTTCCAACTGAAAATGGAAATATGAAGAAGCTAAAGTCACGGGAAGCAAAAAATATCTGGTTGAATACGTACATTTTTAGCATATTAGCATTATCTCTCAACTGAAATTCATACGAAGCTATGGAGGAGATGTAAGAGAATGAACATGGCAAGATGGGCGAGTTAACAAAGGGCTCTGTTGTTTTTAAATTACATCCACATTGATGTCTGGTTAGCTTCATATCTAGCTTCATCCTGTATCAGAACCTGCTTTAACATTTAGCCACTGTTCACCTAGCGACCTCCCAGAACTATGTATTGTGCTGCGAAGCGCTGAGGTCTCAATGCATTGTTAAGGGTAGTGGCATAAAGCTTTAATCTTAACTTTTTCCTGTGAGAGTATTCTACTTTGTGTTGGTATCAGAGGTAAACAGGCCTACCCTGGTGTGAAGGTATCACTTCACTGAGACCTGCACTCGTTCATGAACCCCGTGCTGTTTATTGATTTACCTTGTAATCCTCTCAGTGTCAATGTTGTCAATGATGTGAGTTGAAAATGGGAATGGCGTGTCAAGTGGAGGACATTTTCTGACGGTAAGAAGATAGCAAATTAGCTTTAATGGGGTCTTCATGTATCCCTATGAGGGTTGTGTGGTTTGTTGACTAAAAGTAGACTAAAATGATCTATTTAATTTTTTTGTTTGTTTTACATGTATATATATTTTAAAACATTGATAGACCAAGTAAGAGAAAGCACTATGGAGAGATTAGTGGCTTTATGTATTTCTGTTCTGTCATGTTTTTTCATCGTTTTTGTGGTGTGGTATTAATCAAGATTATGGTTGTCCACTATGACACCCACCTTCAAGAGTGGAAGAAAGGAAATAACTAAACTAACATAAATAACTTTCAGACATAACCCAGTATAATTCTTTGAGTACATTTGTTTTCAATTGATATCTGAATGCCCAGGATAACGGTCAGTCGTACTTTGTGAAAATGTCATTGACTCCTTGGAATCTCTGCAAAATAGCCCTTGAAAATACCATAATTCACTTCTGCTGTTACAAAGTACAATACAACCAAGCCAGCCTTGATACTCCCATTCTCACATTGTAACTATCTAAAAGTAAACTTCACAGCTACAGTAGCTAAATCACTTTAAATGAAAGAATAAGTTGGCAAATGTCTTAGATGCTACAACATGAGCTAGCTATGCAGTTTTGTGTTGAAATGTGCAGTGTTTATTCAGTTAGATTTGCCTTCAAAGTGGATTAAAAAAAAGTATTAGCTTATTAGCTTGCAAGTTGATGTGGCAGTTTGCTAAGCATTACAGGTTTAAAATTTTAAATCTTTGGCAAGTTCCTATAATATCAGATACACATCTGAGGTGCACCTGAAATAATTCCAACTGATGCTTTATGTTAGATTGATTTGTTTCTGTATTGTTAAACATGGTTCCAGTCCTCCAGGTGGTTATAAAAAACCTCACACCTTTGACCACATTTTATATATTGTATCAATTGCCACCACTCAAACCATTACTAACAGGATTTTAGATACCACTTTGTTTAGCTACAGTTTAAGAACTATATTCTTAGAAGAATATAGTTGTTTCCTTGCAACATTAACATTATAACATTTAATCATTACTAATATTATGTTATATAAAGTCAATTATAAATTAAAGGTTTATTGAGCATTTGCATGTTGTTAATACAATGTATGTTACTTCCATTTTTTAAAAGCAGCCAGGCTGCGGGCTATGCGTTATGGTTATTTTAGAACAGCTAAGGGTTTTAGGCAGAATTGTGCATGGTCTCATAGTTTATTGCTAAAATAACTTTTTGTTATTATTTATTTTTGTTTATTTTTAGGACATTTCTCATTTATTAGATAGTAAACTATTTAGAGTGACAGGAAAGATTAGAAAAAGAAAATGAGAGGACATGCAACAAAGGCTATCTATCATCATGTATCCGGTCGAGAGGTATCACAACTCCATTTAGAGATGTTGTGATACCTCCATTCACTGCAAGTAAACAAAATTAAGAATTATGTGACAGCGCCAGTAACAGGAATGACAGATGACTCCTGTTAATTGACTGTACTTTCATCTAAATTCAAGAATTTGACCCTAGATGTGGCAAATACTGTTCCTTTACCTCCTTCCATATACACGAATGTTCAGCTTTCATTTCCATCTTGACAAGACTATAACTAGACTATATCTTTTATAATTGCATCCTTGCATGCTTGTTTAAATGTCAATTTAATTCTGTAAATTAAATCCAGAAAAACACTAAATGATAAATACATCAATGTGTTTGGCATTTTAATACAATGATACTGTAAAAAACAAAACAAAAGAAAAACACGGTAACTTGTGAAGCCTGCATATTATGTATGTCATTTAGAGTAACTGTTAACCCAGCATTCCTCATTCATTTAACTTTCTAAGTGGACTCTCCTGTAATAAAGAAATGTTGACAGAATCCTTTTTAGGATGCAGATTGATTTCACTAATGAGCTGGTAAAATTCCATGAGCCACAACTCCGGCTTGCTGGTCATCTCAAGGCATGGATGATGTCTGGATACGTCTGGACTTAGGAGAGATAGACACATGCACAGATGTGGCCACAAGACGGTGGACGAAGAAACAACCCAGGCAAAATAAATGTGCAGCGAGTTGAAAGTAGTGGCTATTAATGTTAATTCATTAATTCACTCTTAATATGTATCAGATTCTAAATTATTTTTACAGTATGAGTTGAAAAGAGGAACGTTTTGCTGTCTACAGATAGTCATACACAGCAAGGAAACAAATTTTATTAAAATGTCTACCTCACTTTGAAATTGATGTATTTTTATCAAATTGATAATTGTTGTTATTGTATCACAATGGTGCAGTTGTACCCTCTTCTAGTTCATCACAGAATGTCAGAATTTAGTACATACAAGTCAGTTTGTTACCATGGTATCCAGCTTTAGGCTTTCTATAATTTTTAAAAAATTTCAAATCAAAGTTGTCACTCTTCTCATCTAGTATAATGACACTATTAATTGGATTTGTAATGATGTTTTAAGCAAACTTATTTCAATGCACATCTTTCGGGCTATGGCCTTTGTGATAACAGTGAGTAGTACATGTCTGGCATACGCTAGCTGTGGATGAGCTGCCGAGGTATTGTACAGTATTTGCAGTGAAGCTCTGACCTCTTGTGCTTCATTGTGGAAGTGCAAAACCCTTTGGCAACAGTGATATCAACAAACTGTCCGTATTCACTCTCATTTTACAAATTAAAGGTTCTTGGACACCCTCAGTGAGTCATGATATACAAATACAATATTCGCGGAACCTCTTAGGTGGCCTCCAGGAAGCCTTTAAAAGGTCCCTTTAGGAAATTTGTCTGGGATCTCTCTTAGACCACAAAGAAAATGTTCCACAAGGAATCGTTTATGTGCTATTCACACTGAAAATGTGAAGGAACCTTTAAAGGTTCTGCCAACACAGATGAACCCCAGGAATCCTACCGGTGTTTTTGGTGCCCTGGTGACTAAAGTGCAGCGTACCATGATGTCATGAGATTATGGCTGCTGACCTTTATTGCATGACATCCCAATTTTCTATCTCTCCCATTTTTTACTATCACTCTTCGTTGCACACCAATAACGCAGAACGGCCTAAATAATATGAATCTATTTCAGTTGTTAACACAGTATTGCTGTAAATCATGACAGACAAATATAATGAAAAAGCACTATAATGCACCTATTGTTAAACTCTGCCTCCTTTTGATACTGTTGCTAACTTGGACTAACAGTCATACTTGGCGTAGTATCAACTAGCTAAACAACTGGGTCTGTCACTAATGCTCTCCAAGAGGCTACAAATAACTTTTGCAGACAGCTCAGTTATCATCACAAATCCGCCAAAAAAGGATACAGCATACCGCAGACGGTTATGTCCACTATTTTAATTAGAGTGAAGGACATGCTGAAATTAGACACAATGGTATGCCAGTCTCAGCGCAAGGGAGAGAAAAACACCTCCTTAATGCCTGTTCAGTCAGCAAGCAACTCAACAAAACAATTACCAAAAGTCCATTTATATCCGATGACCAGGAACAAGTCAACTGACGATGAACGTGGTCACACGAGTATTGCCTGTCTTGTAAACAGAGTTAATATGTCCGCTAGTGGTCTGACAGTGAGTTACAGTCATTAATGAAATTAACATTGTATATACTCCCTTCATATTTTTTATTTACAATTGTCCCTGCTACATAACAATGACCAAACATAATTAACACCTGAATCAAATACATATATTAAGTCAAGGAAAGGAGTCTAGTTACAGGTCTGTTGACTCTTTACATCAGGTATTATGACACTGTTTATGGCAATTTACACACAACATTCACCCTAACATCAGGCAAATATAGTCTCTTTAAAAACATCTTATTATTGTCATAAATATTCAGGGATTCTTCTTGGAACTCTAAGGATTGAAGGAAAATAAACATTACTGGAGGTTTCTGATGAGTGGAGGGAAGATTTTTATCCATAAGTATCCATGAGGATCTCCAAAGGAACCTTTGATATACAGTACTGAAGGAATTGTTTTTAATTTTCAGTCACAGGTGATCTTCTATAAATCTCAACCCCATTTCTGTAAATTGTACATTTAAAGAAAAGTATCAAAATTCATGGAATCCTGCATATTGCTTTTTGCTGTTGGTGATTCATCTTCTGAATCCATCGCTGTCAGCCCAATGAATCCTAATGAACCTGGAATCTGTCACATTTACTCCACAATGAGGGTAGCTGGCAAACTTTCTCTCAGAAATGAAACTATTATCTTCAACTAGACACGCACAGGGCTCAATATAAATAAATAAAGTCACAGTTATCTATTGGCCGGTGTGATTACTGTAGACAAAGCCGACATCCAAATTGACTGTCTTATCATGTTGAAGTGATTTGGGAGCTGAGTAGAGACAGTAGATGAAAGCAAAATGATCTTTAAATAGTAGTTAAAGATGGTGGCTTGATAAGTTGTTCCACAACAGTTTTGATCAATGAAGCATGCATTCAATATATTGCCTATTTAGATATGTCAGATTAACTTAACTGGTCTTTTAAATGGTTCATAAATTACATTTCCTCCAGTACAAGGTAATGACTTTATGGCCTTGTTGAATTAGAACGTTGGAACTTATTGTAGATGCTCAGTTAAATTATGCTGAGTAGAAAAAGCATTTTTGTTATCTTATGTAAGGCCTTGCTGCGCCATTGTTTTCCGTGGCGTCTTTGGGGAAATATGATTCTTCTTTTAGGACATATTGTTAATTTATTACTTTATCTATCCTGTAGTTACCCGCTATCCTTCCATCCAGATTAGCACAGTTACACGGTTAGACAAATGACAACAATTAACACCACAGGAGCTATTTAGGAACCACAAATTAATATTTACCATTGGCCAAATAATTGAAATAACACCCTTAAAGAGGCACAGTAATCTTTGTGATGCTTTGCCACTGACTACATCACCCTCAAGTATGAACGCGCTGCGCTTCTCCTACGACAAAGCCAGTCACTTGGGAGCTCCTGCTGTGGAAAATGTCAGAGCTATTTTCCTTTTTACTAGTCAATGCAATGCTTGTTTAATAGTAATTGGAATCTTATCCCGCTGTTTGCTCGTCATTTCCTATGCCTAGTTATTCCACGCCTAAACTCCATTTAAGTTTTTTAATAACATTTTAGAATAGTTCCCATTCAGGTAAACAGAATCTGATTACCTTGATGGATTGAAAATGTATGTCTGACGGTGGCTTATTTGATTTATTTATTTAAGAGGCCTCAAATGGAGCCACTTTAACTGAAGCAAACAAAAGGTTGCCACACCGTTCCAGCAGTATATACAGTACACAGGAATATTATAATGCTTTATAGAACCTGCGAGTTCTGATATTTTCTCAGCCCCCCGCTCTCATTGTCAAGAGACCGTAGCGATGAAAGTAACGTCGGTCAGACTTAATGTGGTTATTCTGCCGGAAATGTACTGACAACAAAAAGATTGTCCTAAAACGTAACGAAGGGTTCTGACAGTTTTGACAGAATGTCTCCGTAACACCTGTTATACCGTCCGTAAACCGTCCAACAGACCGGCGGCGTCCGATACTCCGCGGGGCTCGATTTGACTGCAGAAATTGAAAAAAGCTGAACGCGCACGCCCCCCTGTACGCCCCGCGTCAGACGCCAACGAGCATGAGTCTAAAACTATTCTCTGATAGTTTTAGATTTCAATTCCTCCATAAGCCTCTCATTGTTTTTGGAAGACCTGCTTTGCACAAGTGCTCTCCAGCTGCTTACCAAATGAGGTTATAGTGTTTCCCTATCAACTGTAAATTTCAATAATTTGTTGGAAGGGCCTCTCACTGTCAGTTTTTATCATATTATCAATGACGACTCAATTTTCCTCCGCCACTCCATCTCAAGCACTGACCCCCGGCCCTGTTACAGTCCTGTAATGAAGTGCAATGGAGTGGTAATTGGTCCACATTATACCAGATCAGGTAACATTAGACTTATTTTCTTATCACAATGAGCCCTGCTGGTGACTCACAATGAGAAACCAAACACAGTTCCTTTCTTATGCAGGCTAACGTCCAAATAACATTTCAGCTAGCGACTCCTTCCCATTTCAGTTTTCCATTTCAAGATTGCGCTCCATTTCCTTAGGTTGTGCTTTGTTTCTAGTTTCCTCCACTTTAAAAGTCTCCAAAATACCCTTAGAGTTAGCGTAGATATGAGGTAGAGCTTTCCTGGGAGAGAGAAGTACAGTAAGTGAGCTGGTAACGTGACCATTATGTCTGCAATATGAGATATACAGTACTGTACAGTCCCTTCCCTGTTGTGTAGCTGTGCTTCTGGCCTCGGGGTGCTCGGAGCTTAGCGCTGTCGTCGGGTGAAAACGGTGTGACTCCAATTTTGGTCATTTTCACGTCCTTACTTTCATTTAAGGATTTATGGACTCCCCTATGGATTGAGATGATATAATGGGCCTCGCGCTTAGACAACCCTTTCAAAACACATTGTATAATTTCAAAACAAGCATGGCAATTGATCTAAAAATAACACGGCATTTATACATTCTTGAAACGTTGGCAATTTGGAGATACAGGGTTTCCACCCTACACCACCATTTTGTTGACTTTACTCAAACTAATTGCCTAAATGACTGACTTTAAAGCAATTTTCATCAATCAATCATATATCAGGGACAAAAGTGTTTCATAATACACGAACAGTAATAATGTTCAAATCAATCAAACTAAGAATACTTGTTGAAATGATTTCTACCAAGGCGATAGAGCGGCCTAATGTGGGGGGCTTCATATACTGCAGTTTGAACATCCAAGTATGGTTCAAACTGAAGAAGACTAAAAAGCATGTTGGACTTATTTATGCTACATGATCATTCAACAATATTAAATTGTTACCTTTCATCCATGTAACATTCGCTAAGTCTTTGCCAGGGGGATTATTTTATGGCTAAAGAGAAATGAAACAGTACGACACAAAGTTGCTAGTCCCCCAAGCTCTTGAGTGAACTTTTGTGCTCTGGGAGGCAGGAACCTAGATCTCTCTTCTGAACTGATGCTAGCTCTCTAGTAGGGTCAATCCATGTGCTGAAAATACACTGAGGACTAAAAGACAGGATATTGGATAACAAGGTTAAAATATAGGAGCAAAATATTCTCTTATTAAACTCAGGCTGCAGGGATTTGATTTGAGCCACCTAATAGATAGTGGTTTCAAGGGAGCCCAAACAAAAGGTAACGGTCCGGTCATGCTTATGGTAGCTAATAGCAGAGTTAGACGAAATTAGGGGATTTTTTTCCACAGGAAATTGTACTTAAAGACGGGTCATGGATCACCCTGCTCTTCACAGACCGTTTCAGAAGATAGAAAGTGAACGTTTATTGTAACCATTACAAGGTCTACATTGTTTTGCGGAGAAAGAGGTCAAAACAGAAACGTAATACTTGTGTTATCAGAGGGAAGCAAAGACCTGCAAAGTGATTTCATGGCTGGAAGACAAAGTGATATCACGATGAGACAAATCAATATGCTCTCATGGCTTTGGAACCACAATTGCAGAAAGTGAAGATGGACAGCAGTGAATACACAGATAACGTCCAAAATAAAGGAACATCCTAATAAATGACTGGGCCACCATGATCTACCAAAAACAGCTTCAACATTCCCTGGTATAGATTCTACAAGTGTCTGGGACTCTGCTGGAAGGATGTGACACCATTCTTCCATAAGACATTATATCAGTGGTTCTCAAACTTTTTTACACCGCGTACCACCTCAGAAAATATTTGGCTCTCCAAGTGCCACCATTATGACCAACGTTAAAATACAGTAGCGTAGGCCTACCCTGTTCAGCTACGCACAGTTCACACAGGAGGCAAATGTATTCCTAATGAGAATAGTATTTATTGTTGACTGATGTCAGCCACAGCCACACTGTACAAAGAGTTAGCACTAGAACTGGCACTTGAACTCTTCCACACAACTCTCATACACAAGGGGCAGCCCCTCTCTCTCTCTCTGTCTCTCTCTCTCTCACACACACACACACTCCCACACACACACACACACAGAGAGAGATCATTAAGAATAACAACTGTATACCAACAAAGTGTTTGAAAATGTTTATGCTACATGCAAATAATGTTCAAAGTTGGCCAGCATGTTGGTGACTAGGTAGACACAGTTGTGTGCGCCTTACTGGCCGGAACGATACGAAGCTTCCTCTGCTTTGAGAGAGAGAGGGTGTAACAGGATTGAGTCGTGGACTTGGGCTGCTTCGGTTCGTCACATTTTCGACCTGTCTCGAAATATTCTCCCCCTGATCCGCTCTTCTCTTCCTGTAGTTCCCGTTTGGAGTTGTTATTGCAGTGTTTTTGATCCATTCATCATTTTAACTACCTCCGCTGAATATCTCGCCATCACAGTTTAGCTTGGAACTAATGCGCACTAATGCGTAATACTACCCGACTACGTAGCAGGCTGATATCGAAATAAAAATATTACAGGAAAGGCACAACTTATTTTAAATCCCATTGCAATGATCTCATGGTTAAGGTCTTCACTCATAGTAATATTTTCATAGTATTATATGGTTTTTTTTATTAATTTTCTTTTTATATATATATATTTCGGAGATTCCTCCGTGTACCACTAGAGGGCGCACCCGTACCACCATAGTTTGAGTGCATTACATCATTTGGTGTTGAAAATTGTGGAAAATACTTTCCCAAGCTCTGCTCCAGAATCTTACAGCAGTTTGGTTGAGTTCTGGTGACAGGGACGGCCATGATATATGGTTTTTCTATAGTTTCTAAAGCTCATCAAATCATTTAGCGATCTCCCTCGTCCTGTAGATGGGAGCGGTGTTGATTCCGATTCCATCAGCATCCAAATGCTTCACCATAGGATGAATGCCATCACTTAGAATGGCAACTTTGGCAAAACCAGCAAGAGTAAACTAGATTTTTAAAGTATCCAACCGAAAAAATCCCAGCCCCTCCCATTCAGGCCTCCCTCCAAAGCCACTCCCCCAAAACACATGAACGCGCACTGCCTGACCACTGCTGGAGGAAGAGTCCAGGGAGAGAGAGAGAGTTGGGGGGAGGAGCTCAGCGCAGCGTTGACAGGCAGGTAGGCCAGCCAGTTATTTCATGCGGGCCGAATGAAATGATTGGACGGGATTATTACAGGCCTGCGACAGCCACAGATAATGTCAGTTTTTCTTTTTATTGTCGGAGCATTTGATTTATTGATTGCTGCTGGGATATAAAGATAATTTCTACAAATATAATAAAACATACTTCAAAAATAAATAACCTACTCTAGCTTTAAGGGCCTTTGCAGGACTTCATACACAGAAGTGCATTTTTGGGTGTCATGACGGGTCTGTGCACTCTGATCTCACTACAGTATCCCATTCTGCTCTGATGATGAACTGTTCTTGATACTGTTCGGTAATGAGACGTGAGATAGAAATAAAGTTGTATCTCATCTAATCTCATAAAAGGCACCTAGCTGCTAACACCTTCGATCAACCGCAAATGCCAAAAATTCAGAGTTGATGAGTGTCTGTCCAGTTGACCGTGGCTGATGATGTCTTTCGCTCTGACATCGTGACAGCATCACTTTAGGCACAGCTCCCAGCTGAAACATCAGCAAGGGCAGCGGTCTTAATCGCTGAAGCTCCTGCCAAACCTGCCCCAACAATCAGCTCTTTCTCAGAGTCAGTAAGACGGATGACTGGGTCAGCCCAGCATTTTAACACATTACTCTGATACATTACCCCCGCTTAATTATCTTACCACACCTGTCTAAAAGCACCTACTTTCAATATACCTTATTTAAAAATCTAAAAATCATTTATGGTCTCCCGTTTTTCAGCAGTTCCTTGTATATTGACCAATGAGGGAAACGTCTGGCTATTTTAATTTGATTGTACGCTGCCCTCTGGTGGAGTCGTCAGTGTGGTGCGCTGCTTGGATCCAATTTAGTGTAATAAAATGATAAGATCAATTATGAGAGAGAGAGAGAGAAAGTGTGTTTGCCATCAACAGTTCAAAATAAATATTAATTAATTAATAACCTGAAAATTTGAATAAAAATATACATCAATAAAGCATAAGAAAAGATTAATTTAAAATTATTTAAAACTACTATCTTCATTCATAAATGTTGACCAGATGAAAAAATACACATGTACTCCAAATCAGTTGTATTATATAAAATAAAATACAATACAATAAAACGAAAATACCCCCTCAGAACATCACCCAGGGTTGTGACCAACCAGTCTCTCACTTCTAGTCTAAAACTCTAGATCTATGTAATATTATCTTTGCATTACTGTTTCTCATTCATGGGATAAGGTTTGTTTATTTGTTTGAAATATGAATCTCCCCAGGTTTCTTTCTTGTCTGGTCGTACATTATGAAACCCTCCCGACACACATATCTTGCTGAGGAAGTGAAAAAAGGAACAAACATATGGCAAA
>OMKK01029642.1:0-19569 GCA_900302305.1 Polymixia japonica | reverse complement strand
GGAACAAACATATGGCAAACAGGTGAATGGATGCAGATGTACGTGTGTGTGTGTGTGCGTGTGTGCGTGCGTGCGTGCGTGCGTGCGTGCGTGCGTGCGTGCGTGCGTGCGTGCGTGCGTGCGTGCGTGCGTGTGTGTGTTGGACTGCACACCCACATGCAGTGGCCCTTCACCGACAAACTTTACTGGAACCAGAATTTCACCCCACCCAATTAATTATTTTGTGTGTGTGTGTGTGTGGGAGAGCAGATAGAGTAAGAGTATAGCAAAATACTGTTATCTCTGTAAAAGACTCCAGTGTTTGTGTCAAATTCTCTTATTCTTATCTTTATTCTTAATTCTTCTTATTCTTTATCTTTTGTCCATACATAAAATGTATCCTGTCTACAGAGAAGTGGCTGATGACCAACCCCCCCAAACACAAGTTTGAGACATTGCACATTCTGACTTCTCTGTGAGCCATTTTCTCACTGAACCGTTTCAGGAAGTGATGCAGAATCACCAAATCAGGAAACTAACTGTTGCTATTAATGTGACTGTGGCTAGATGGTGTAAGCTAATGTAGTCTGAATTGAAGAGGAACGGGAGTTTAGTAAACCGGGAAAGTACAGGTAGGAGGAGGACATACCTATGCAGATGTTGTGCTTTGTAGGGTGAGCTGATGTAATTCCTTTGACTTCACAACCATGGAAGAAGTTGAATCAAGTTTTAAATCAGGTAAAACACGGCATCTCTTTTATAACTATTTATCAGTTCAATTTCATGTGGCTAAAACATTAACAAAGCAGATATCTTTACATAAACATGGAACTATAAGGCAGATCAATGATTAAACAATATAAATGACTATTTGTAGAATATGTTGTTTCCTTTTGAGAAATTATGTTTTGTGCAGTTCATTGTACTTACCTACTTCAGTTAAAAATGAGGAAGTAAGCATCGTACCCTTCCTGTATGGTTCAATAACCCATATGGCTTTAATGTTATAATTCACCAAAAGTGACATTCAAATTAAGTTTCTGTTTGTTCATTAAAAAAAACAGATAGCAGGTTTCTGTACTTACAAACACTACAAACAGTGATAAAGTACCCATGTCTGGTTTCCTTCCCAGTTAGTCTGTAGAGGGGTGAACTTGACCTGATTAAACACTGTAATGAGTCAAGCAAAATTACTCTGAGCAATGTTGACACAGTGCAATGTTTGCTCGGTACCTTATTGGCTTGACGATGAAATATCAAACAGATCGGCCATTCATTCTTCAACCACAGTCACCTTGAAATTCCGTAGCTTTGGCTGGACAGCTGGTATTTGGTGGAGCCTTTCCACAACAAACATTACTTGCTGCGATGTGGAATCTCATGCATAATATCATCAGTGTAGTAGCACTGGTTAAATGTCATTAGTGTAACGTTTGGACTGTTGACATATTTTTTGATTCGTTTTACCTAGTGAAGGTGAACATGCGATGATTAAGAGGAACTCATCAATAACATCTAATCAATAAGCGACTTTGGGTTTTTGAAAAGCGCTATATAAATAAAATGTATTATTATTATTATTATTATTAACACTGTCCGGTTAAATCCTTTTGTATTGGATGAAACTATTGCATTGTATACACCATGGCTGACTATACTAATTATACATCGATGTCATTTTCTCTTTCTCAGCAGTGTCTGACGCCCCCTCCAGTAGTGAGTTATTAATTCTACACACCGCTGAAGCTCACGAATGGGCAACGTATTTGCAGATGATCTTGAAATCCTCTCGAAAATTCCGCAAAAGGTCTATCTTGTTGTACGCGGTGGGCCTGGCGGACCAACTCCACGGATATAACTTTGAATATTTCCATAGCAACAAATGCATCGTGTTGCTATTGACGGCAGCATTTCTAGAACTTTTCAGGGACCCCGAGTTACAGAGAGCGCTTCAGAGACTGCTTTATCCTCCGCACAGAGTGGTGGCGCTGTTGTGTGGTGTGTCAGAGGATGACATACTAACCACCACCAGCTTTGAACACTGGCCAAACTGGAGAAAACTGTATACTGAGGATGAACCTGCTCTCTACATATCCACCATTCTGGAGTCCATCACTGACAGTACGTTGACAGCCTCGTAAATGTCCGATTTACATACAACAAACGATGTTAAGCCAGGTTTTGTGAGTTGAGGTGTGTGAAGGGCAGTTACTTTTAATAACAGTTTTGTTTTTGTGCCTCTAAATACCTCCTATTATTGGGGTGTATCATTATACTACAGGTATGTTCCTGCATTTATTTTCCTTGAAGATTACAAATTGAATATTCCCTGATCTGTACATGTGAAAGTCAGAATCCACAGTCCTGGTGGAAAGATCTGGGCAGGGGAAGTGAATAAGTAACTCTTATCTGCCTCTACAATTACCACGGAGGTGCCCTTGAGCAAGGCACTTAACCTCTGTCTGCTCCTGCGAAGCTGCTCAGTGGCCACCAAAAGCAAGGCATTGCTGAAAAAGAGCGTACTTCATGTGATCAACAAACTGTTGCTAAATAAATGTTTAAAAAAGTGCCTTTAACCTCTGTAGCAGGGGGGTTTTCAACTCGTTCTTAGTCAGGGAACCCATCCAGGCTCACAGGAAATTAAAAAAATTTGCCACTAAGACTTCAACTTTCTAACAACTTTCTAAACTTGTAAGTTAGTAACTTGTAAGGTAACTGAGAATTGACCTAATAGAGCTAGCTGTCAAAAGTGTTCCTTAGTAAATAGGCGACATTGAGATCTAGATATGCCAACTCAAAAGAATTGTCTCAGGCTTTGTGGTGGTGGGGGGGGGGATGGGTCACGTACCAGGACTGACTATTGCAAGCAGACGTGTAAATATCATTAGGAACTGCATATCATCCATTCTAAGCAAGGAAATATAAAAAGTGAATTGCTTAAAAACATAATTTGGAAATATAAATATTCCTTGTTATCAATGTATTTTCAAATATAGCATCATTTTTAGATCTGCCCACCAACCCCCTGCAATACTTCTGTGGAAACCCCGTTGAAAACTGTGTATGGCTGATAAAATAACCAATAACTGTTTGTATTCAAAGGCAGACAAGAGTGGGCTGAACACAGAAGTGAATCTCCTGCCGCCACAGAGTTGCAGATCACACCAGACACTTTGGTCGAGACTGAAATAGCTGAAGGAACAGAGGGAGAGGAGCCAGTTGGAGAAGAAGAGACTGTCCTGAATGAAGTAGATAAAGTGAGCTTAGGGAACTCGACAAGCAAGGAAACGAGTTTACCCGAACACATTGCCTGTCTCACCGTTCAACCAGACAGAATTCTATGTGGGGTAAGATTGTAGTAATTATATGATAATCACGCTGAAGATAATGTTGATATGGATCAGAATTGCTCCCCTGGAGATGCTGTCTGACACCACTCTGTAACAATAACAGTTATAATACACTCCTTCTCTGTGTTACAATGTAACAAACATAAGTTGAGGTTTGAACATTTTGTGTCAACATGATGATTCCTATCTTCATAAGACTGTATCATTTGGTTTAAATTGTATTATATGTAAATGGTAATCCAGTTAAATAATTATCAAGCAGGATAATGTAACGATTATTACTAATCGATTAATAATCAATTATAACGATTATTCATTCCTTTTCTCCCCTTCATTAAGGAACAGACAACCATTTTCATCATCCTTAAACAGAAAGTGGAAAATCAGTCAACAGCTGAGGTGGAGTTCCTTTCCGAAAAGGATGTTTCCAAACGGGTCCCAGGGACTTTAGAGAATGAATACACTCTAAGTGTGGCTGCGCCAGGTTGGTGTCTTCAGGAACTAGATTCAAATGACCCTTTATGTAGACCTTCATACCTAGACCTTAATCTCATAGCTTTTTCTTTATTGTTCTTTAAAACTGTTGATAAAAGGCTCACAAAGTTCTAAAATCAGACATCTTTAGTCAGCTTTAACCTGTTTTCTGTTTTGCTCAGACCTGCCTGCTGGAGTGGTGTCACTTACTATGCACACTGATCGATCTTCTGTCAGCTTAAGGCCTGTTACCTACTATACTAACATGGGAGAAGTCAGTCGTTATCTGGAAAACGCTACTGCCCCCATAGAGTTCATATGCCAGGTGAGGGTTCGTGTCGTGCGATTCACAGTTGTTCACAGTGGTCTGTGGCAAACCTGAATACCCAAGGCTGTTTTGCGTCCATGCAGGTTATTAAAAAATGAAATATGAATCTGACTCATTTGAAATTGTAAAACTGTGGCTCAGGCTGAAAAAAAGCAATTCGTCTCTGTTCTATCGGCACATATTTTATATTTTCAGGCATTCAAGATCACGTTCAATATAACAGAATCACTGGACACCATGCTGACTGACTCATTAAAATCCAGAATGCCTGAAAACGGGCTTCAGCTGTTTGGAATCAAACAGATTGAAGAAGACAATATGACAGCATGTGAGTACTGTATTCTGATTTCTGGCTCAATTAATGGCCTAGTGCTGATTTATCTAACCACTCATTTCTATCCAAACTTGTGTTCATCGGTCTACTGTGCCATAAGGTATGGATTTAGACAGTATTTCAACTGTTGTCAACTGAAGAAAATCGCGGTTTGTTCCACTAAATCTGCAGAAATCCTGTCTGATGAAAACACTGACAGAAAAGGCTGTTTTTACGAAGCAACACGCCGTAATATAAGAGATGGAATCTGTCTCCTCTGTTGTTCCTCAGATCAGCGAAACGAAGAGCTTCCCACGCTTCTCCACTTTGCTGCCAAGTATGGCCTGAAGAAGCTCACCACAGTTCTCCTCCAGTGTCCCGGAGCTCTGCAGGCTTACAGCGTGATGAACAAGTATGGCGACTATCCAAATACACTGGCAGAGAGGAGTGGTTTCTCAGATCTTAGAGAGTTCATGGATGACTTCGTTGTAAGTCTGCCGATGAAGCGCGTCTTTGTATTCTCATGTTCTCGTGTGGTCTTCACACATGCTGTACCAGGGAGTGTACACATTCAAGCTCACGTGAGTCGAGTCAGTGTTGACCTGTGCTTTACGTTCAAAACAATCTAGAAGACGGCCGACATGCTCCAGTCTCACATGAAGGATTCCATCACCACGGAGGAGGACGGGGAGGTGTACGAGCTGATGTCATCTACGTCCCAAGACATGATCATGAAGTACTCGGGTCACACGGAGGACATTTATGAGTCAATGTTGGGGATAGACCCTGAATGCGCAGACAGCCTGTGTAAGCTCAACTCCAAACAGTTTTCATTAATGGTGATGATAATGATGGATGTGGTAGATGTGATGACTGGAGTGATTAAGTGTACGGTGGTGACGATGGTGATGACGCCTGTGATGACTCTGTTCCTCTCAGATGAAGCAATGAATGCTGGGGGAGACTACGAGAACCCTGAGGAGGTTATACTTAGACGATTTTTCCAAGGTATACATTCAATTTATTATATTATATTATTTATATTCCAATATTACATGGATGATGTAGCCTTGTAATGTGTAATAATGTAGTAATGTGGCCTATAGCAAAACCTGATGCAGATCCAGCCCAAGATAATGAGGAGCACTTTAAAACTGAGGAAGAGGAAAAAATTGGCCAGGAGGACCCAGAAAAATATGAGGAAGAGGATCCCTACAACCTCTTCCCAGAGGATGTATATGATACTGTGGATGTTAATGCAGGCTATTTGCCAGAAATCTCTAACCGTCCTCCAGCCCCTATTCCCAGACCTGAAACCTGTAGGTCTGAGGAGCCAAAGACTTACATCTCTAGAGGTACCGTACAGTATTATTTTCTTTCAAAATGTTCTTTCAGACCATAATTCATCACATTGTTCTCTTGGCCAAAAGGAATGATTTAAGATATGTGTTGGCAGTATTTTCAGAACAGGTTGACCTCCAGAGTAAACCCATGGAAACAGGAATGTCTGCAGGTATAATACGTTATTAAATAATTGAAAATAGCATTGGGGATCATTTTTTCAGCTTTACATCTTTACATGTATTTGACAAGTTGATAATTTTACGACCATTGTATATAGTTTTGTAAGATGTACGTAACTACAAAAGAGTGAGTGCTTACAGATAAATAACAGCCCCTCGAAATCTCTAGTGCGTCCTGTGATGTACCAGATCTCCTCTCCTGTACATGACCCTTATGCTGGGATGAAGACCCCTGGGCAGAGGCAGCTCATTGCCCTGCAGGAGAGAGTGAAGTCTGGGGTAATCAATGTGGACGAGGCGGTCCAAGAGTTCAAGGCCTGGCAGTTTGACCACGAGCGACGGTCCAACTCCCTACGGTATCAGCAGGTAGATCTAACATACAAAATCAGCGGCCTCTGATTCAGTGGCGTTTAGCGGTCAAGCAATTCGACTTTAAAAAAAATATACGCTGCGTTTTCGTTTTTTTCTTTAGGAAAACCTGAAGAGGTTACGAGACAGCATCACCAGGCGGCACAAAGAGAGAGAGAAAGGAAAGGCCCTCGGTAAGTTGTCGTAACGCTAACATTCCAGCCTTATACGATGTGGAAAGATCGCATTCCGTTTGCAGCAAAGACGTTCCTTGCGAAGATGCTTATAGATGGTGGTTTCTCTTCCCTCTGAGATTATGAAATAACTGCTCCGCTCCAGAGGAACCCCTATTATGCCTCTGACGGGGCTCTGATGGAGTGTGCCGTGTACGAGTCTACCCCCAGAACGATGGTCGCTCCGCCACAAGTAACCCGTCCCATCCAGAGAGGCAACTGGAAGACAGGCAGCACCTCCAGCACATCTAGTGAGTCCTGATGCCAATTTATTTTAGTGCCATTCTTCAAGGGGCATCGTTGAAAGTATTTTGCCAAATCTGTTTTCCCATCTTTACATTGTGAGGGGGTCACTTTATATATATATATATATATGTTTTATACATTGGCCATCAAATAAATTAAGTCAGAACACTAAGGCTTTTGTCCCATAATTATATGTTAACTGTAATTCAATCAAATCAGTCAATTTTAGAGCTGTGTTCAACATTCAACAAGCCTTCCCCATTCTCTATGATTTAGATAAGATACATCATTTTGTAGATATGATCTTTCACAAAATGTAAAAAAAAAAAAAAAAAAAACATCATCTCCAACATGATTTAACTGGAGTTTTCTTTTTATCGGGTCTGTGCCCACGAAGATGTTAAAGTTGACGAACAAAATGTTGTTGAAGGAAATGTATTATACATACAATTATCTTTAAGCGCATGTAGATAAGTTTTTCGCTCGTAAAATACAAGTAGGCATGCGGCGTGTTTTACCGCAGGTGCAAAGATCACATCTGTACAACTTCTGCATAAAAACCCTTATTCTTTATTTAGGTACTGAGAGTAACAGACTGAGCACACACAGCATCATCAGCTCCAGCAGCGGAACGGAGCCTGAATTTGAGGTGAGTCTTAATGACTCGGGGGGGAGCGGAGGGTGGGCAGCGTTCAATCCCGTGACATGTCTGCGTCACTGCTAACGTGTCTTTGAACAAGACTGAGCCACCCGCTTCCTCCAGCGGCACTGCACATGGCTGACCTTGCACAGCGCGCTATATGTATGACTATGTGGGGTATGCAAAGAGAGGTGTATGCAAAGAGACTTGTTTAGTGGTCTGGTAGATGTTTAGCGTTATGTACGGTTTTTTTTGTTCGTTTTTTTTGGAGCTCGTCAGAAACGGATTTTCATATCTTTGAAGGGATATTTGCCGGAGAAACAGATCTCCAGGCTGATACTTGACCTAGTACCTTTCAATTGGGAATACTATTGTTGAAACCCCTACTCATACTATTAAAGATATTACTTTCTCCTCATGAAGATGGTGAACAGTGAATTGTTCAGCCCGTCAAAATGCTGTATTTTGTTTAGAAAAGTTTTTAAGTATGTTTCCATTCTGAATTTGATTCTCTCAAAGGACACACTAGAAGGCGTCCCGCCACGACCTTCACGTCTGTCTGATGCTGTACCCCTCATTGCTCCACCTAGGATCCCTCCACGAATCCCAGAGAGGTCAGTCTACAGAGTAGTTTGATTCACTTTACCAATACTAAGATACAGAGCCATAAAATACGAACTGATACAACACAATATAATGTGATACAATACAATACATCACAAAATAATGCAATGCAATATTATATCATACCACGCCATACCATACTGTACCATACCATACTGTACCATACCATACTATACCATACCATATCATACTGTACCATATCATACTGTACCATACCATACCATACTGTACCATATCATACTGTACCATACCATACTGTACCATACCATATCAAACCATACCATATTGTACCACATCATACCATACTGTACCATACCATATCATGCCATACCATACATACCATACAATAATGTACCATACCATATCAAACCATACCATACTGTACTATACCATACATACCATACTATAATGTACCATATCATACCATATCATACCATATTATACTATGTGGTACGATCTTTTAGTACACAAAACAAAGTACCTTATAGACAACAGTGGAAAACGTACAACACATTCACAAATTGTCAGTCTTACCACATTTCAGACGGTTTATTTGCATGAATATTTCATTTTAAAAAGAGAAAGTAGCCCATCACAGATGTGTGAAAATTTGGCAAGCAGTGTTAAGTGAGATGACGGGAAATGATAAAGAGGAAATACATGCACTACTGGCGCATTAGAGAGGAAACCAATGTGACACTGTGTACAGACACTGAAGCCTATGCCCTCTGTTATATTATCTCTCAAGGCAAGGTGAAAGATAGACACTGAGAACACTACATTTGAAACTGAAGCCAACATTAAAATAATTCTATAAGTGATCTAGTGTTTCATATAACCAGTGAATTTCTGTAACTTTGACGAACCTAATTCGTACTTCTGATGCTTTGGATTTTTTAAATAAAAAATAAAAAAAAAATTTGTATGATTGCATATGCAAGACAATATGCCACAAACAAACAAAAGAGTACAAAAAGAAAATGTCCAGCATGGGACCATATCGGCCTTTAATATCTCAATTAAACTAATGGGGGTCCTTGGCCAGCAAATTGTGCTTGCTGGGTTTTTCCAGACAATCCTTTGATGTGTCATTGAATTGTTTTTGTCGACCAAGTGTGAGACAGACTCTAGCACTAATTTGATCAAGTAACAAACACAAACATAACTCAGGATTCACATGTTGGCAAAACGTGCTGAAACTGATCATGCTTTTACTTTCATTCTTCTGAAGTGAAGTGAAGTAATAATGCCTTTATAGTATATAGCGCCTTTCTAGGTACTCAAGGTCGCTTTACATACACAGTCACACAGTGAGGCAATCTGAGCTCTCAGAGACCTGAACCCTAGAAGACCAGCAGGGCCTGACAATTTGGAACCCTATTTTTTAAAACTCTCGGCTGATTTTATTGCAGAACATTTGACTTATCTTTTTAAGCTCACCTTGATATGTAAATACAATCCCCAAGATTTGGAAAAAAGCTCATGTTCTTCCCCTGTTAAAAGGTGGTGAATCATCACATCTAAACAATTATAGGCCAATATCAAAACTGCCAGTTCTTGTCAAAGTTTTAGAATCACTGGTAAGTAATCAATTAAAGGAGTTATTATACAGAAATGCTATTTAATCAACTTTTCAATCTGGTTTTAGGAAATATCACATTACTACTACTGCTGCTATTAAAGTAGTGAATGATATAATTGAGGCCCTAACTACAACACTGTGCGTCACTCTTTGTTGATTTATCTAAGGCATTTGATATGGTAGACCATGATTTACTGAAACTTAGATTGATCAGTAGTGGATTGTCTGACCATGCTGTCGGTTGGTTTTTGTGGCTACCTTACTGATGGGACTCAGTGTATTCAGGCTGATGGTCTTTTTTCTGATCTTCTGTCTGCCCACAAGGGGGTGCCACAAGGCTCTGTCCATTACTGTTTACCATATACATAAATAATTTAGGACATGTTCCATATGCAAACGTTCATTTCTATGCTGATGATACAGTAATTTATTGTTGTGCTTCAGTTTTGACGAAAGCTGTGGAAAATCTACAGATGGCTTTTAAAATAACAGAATCCCAACTTCAACAGTTGAAGCTGGTTTTAAACGCAGAGAAAACCAAAATGAGTATTTTTACTAAGACTACTACTACTAATTCCGCAAGGTCTAGAGCTATAGAAACTTTTCATGGTACACAAATTGAAACTGTTTCCACAAATACATGGGCTTCCTACTTGACAATACCTTGTCTTTTAAACCTCATGTTGAAACTCTAGTCAAGAAACTAAAAGTGAGGTTGGGTTTCTATTTTAGAAACAAGTCCTGTTTCTCATTTAGTGCAAAAAAGGGAAGTTGTCACTGCACCTTTTTACCTGTACTGGACTATGGTGATATATACAAATGCTTGTGCCACTTGCACTTGCAAATAGAAAAATTAATAGGGTCTGGCCTACTGTACATCAACAAACATTAATGCCACTTTAGATGGATTTTCATACAAAAAACCCTATTTAAACCAAGTATAGAACTGGTATTGACAGGAACAACAGAAAATAAATTATACATAAGTGTGATGACTCACTAATTACTGCTCAGGAATACAGCAAGCTGATGTAATAAAAGTCTTAATCTTGAGATATAGACTTTTTGAGCACAGCCATGTTGAGGGGCTGCACATACAGAATACTGTACGTTAGAGATGAATATCAGTAAACCCTCCTGTAGGAGGGTGTATCCAAATGTATTGACCCGTTCAGAATCTCTAATAGGTGTCCCAAAGCGGTCCATTTGGTCTTTCAAAACAATCTCAGTTTGTCTCAAAGCATTATTCATGTGTCTCAAAGCATTTATCAGTTAGTGGTTTGTGATACTGTGTGGTTTGTAAATACCAGCAACAGATGAATGTTGGCTCCTTTGGCTCATCTTCACTTCTTTTTGAAACACATCTGTTGTTAATTGTTTTGACAGCGTAGGGGGTTTCAATCACAACCTCAAAATATGCTCTACTTAGATCTCAGTGATTTTTTTAACTACCTACCCATGAAATCATACCAAGCATACTATTAAACACTGTAACAACAAAGTGAAATTATATTTAGTTTAAAATAGCTAGTTGGAGTTATAAAATAGTGATAAAAAATATAAATATATAAAACACAGACATTTTCTCCAGGTGAAATAACCTTATCCAAGTGACTTATAAAAACAAACAGCAAAAAATCAACTTAAGTCAACATGGTGGAAAACCATATAACAGAAACATAAGAAAGAAAAGAAAAGTAGGAAGATGGAGATATTTTGTGCTGATTTGTATTTTGTATCTGATTTGCAGAGAGGTTCTAAGTCTATATTTGAAATTGATGAGAAGATTCATTAATTGTTAATTAATTGTTCTCAAGATCCTATATTTACATTAGGTAGTCTGGGAAGGAGCAGGTTCTTAGAGCTGTTGGTATTACAAGTTTACAATTCAACTGAAAACATGAGCCTTTTCACAGCAAGGGAAGGGATTCTGTTTGTTTTAAGGTTCGATGCAAGTTTTGTTTTGTTGGCATTTGTCTGAATATTAGCGCTGCGATTACCTTACCGATGACCTTACAGTGTTCGTTATTTTTTTCAAGGGTGCCAGAGAACATGCTGCAAGAGCGCTACATAGCCTATCCTACTCGAGCACTTCCTCAGAGACCTGCTTCCAGAGCATCCTCACCACCCCCAATACCCCGGCGTTTGCGGTGATTGAAGTGCATTAATGTTGATTATGTTTTAATGTTTTAATTAATGTTTTCTAAAGTCATCTGGTATGACTGCATGTCTTTGTCATCTGTATGTAATGTGTGTTTTTATTTTGTGTGGGAGGATACGTCCATCTGTCAACATTACCATAATAACTGAGCAACATAAGCCCTTGCTATACTTAAAGATGTGTGTCTTGCTGCTTGTTGTGTTTAGTGTTCTGAGTTGGAGTTCTAACCTGCGTTTGTAGCAGAGCCCTGTTTGATCAAACAGTTAATATATTGTAAAGTTCATGCATGATATGTTCAATCAGTACACAATATACTTAGTTATCTTAGACTTATAAAGTACCTTGGAAAAATCGAATTTGTCCAACATCAGTCTTTACTGACAGATGTAAATGCTCTATGTCATATATAATGAAAATTAAATGTGTCATTAAAGCGATATTCCTATTATCCTTTTAAATGTGATTATTTTGAACAGCGTTGGCAAATTTCGGATTGAGAGTTTCCTCGTGTAATATGTGTTTTGGTCACTTGGTGGTGCTCAATAGACGTGTGCCCAATAGTGGACGCCTCTAAACTTTTTTTTATTTATTTTTAACCGCTGTACTGGATATTTTGCGTGTTTAATTGTTCTAATGCGTGGGCTAAGAGCTTATTTAAAACAATGAAGCCCTTTCTATTAAATAAAATGAATTCTGGTCGCCTGAAGCGTCCCCCTTTGGTGTCCTCACAAGGAGAGACGCATGTATGGTGGCTGTTATAAAGCGTGCTGAGGGAGCTGCTGGTTGCGCGCTGCGTACGCTACTGAGAGACTGCGCGTCGACAGTGCGTTGATACAAAGCTGCCCTTATCGCAGAGACCTCAGTGTAGTGTGTGTGTGCCTGCAACATCCACAAGGAACACTGGATTGCTATTCTAGAAAGGTAAGCATTTCTATCTAATTTGGCATTGCACGTCCGTTATTCCCAATTATAAATTCCGAGATTAATTTCTAATGTAATTTATGTTCCATGTATTTTTCTTTATTATCATGCCCACCTTTTTCTACCTTGGCAGCGTAACAGCTGACTTTGTGTTATTGCCGTGTGACACAAAACAGCTTCACGAATTGTATTTCTTGTACACCGTCTAGTCATTGAATGTAAATTTCGATGGACTTTGTGGAACAGCGACCCTTATATCACTCGAAACCAGTCTTGCGTCCTACAGCAAATACCAGTCTGGCTTGGGACAGTTACAATACCGCAGTAAAGACAGGTCCATAGTCGAAATGCGACCATAGGTGCCGCACTTTGAAGCTTCATTGATTGAGAATACCCAAGAGAACCCCAAATAATGAAGTAGAAAAAAAGAAATGCTTTGGGACTAATTGAATAAATACCACGCCATGTTGATTATGCATGGCATACTAATTAAAAGATGGACAATTGATCCAGTCTGGTCAGGTTGTTTTTACAAGTCTATGTAGCCTAACCTCAGCCTTCAATTGTGGCTCTTGTTAGTCGCAGGCTCTTACAGTGTATTAACAGACCACAGGCTACATGCATACATTGAGCCTGTGACATTAGGACCATGGACTTAATGGAATGCATATTAATGCGGCATGATCGTGCTAAGAGTTATTTTATTCAGTATTTTTTTTTTTTTAATATAGCTTGTATGACAACATTGTGAAATTAAAGCCTCTGCCTTATTTCTCATGATAATTTACAAGATGAGTTGGTATGAAGGACTGAATAAAATGTGTCCATGATATGCACATGCAGTTGTATCCCACCGTTGATTATGTTTTCGGCATTATATTCTACATAATAGGCGATACATGTAGATTTTAAATTCAATTTTAGAGAAATATTGACACCTTATTAGCTATCTGGCACAAATACGAACTTTGCAGTCCTAATTCCCGTTGGTCATTCCAGTGATATGTTTTTGCTACCTTATCATGTCATGATATGAACATGATTGACTAACCCCTTCTGTTACGTAACAGAACGGTTATTTATGTAGTTATTGGCACACTTGACTGTGAATGTCAACTTTCATGTTCAAGCTAGTAGTGTGACAAACAGGTCTGCATGAGGCCCTAGAATTGACAGCATGTGACATGAACAGTTGCATTACAGCAGAGGTATGGATTGTTTTCTGTACTCACACACATTTACACACATTCACTCAGACACTCCTGCCCCTTTTATTTTTCACACTTTTGATGCTAAGCAAGCTCTTCAAAATATTAAAAACTCAAGACAAATCATTCATCATACATCTTGAAAGGCTGAGGCAAAGCGGTCAGACTGGTTTAGTCCAAAATCAGTCCAGTGCTTTATTTGACACGCGCACCTCAGTATAGTACAATTGCTTCTGCCTATCTTATCACTTGGATATGGACTTGAGGGCCACAGCCAATAGAGACATGAAGACAATGTTCACACATTGAAGGAACAGGACATCTGACGGCTTGCTACTTGTTAACATGATTGCATGTGAGTTTCACCAAATCTTAAGGAGTTATTTGTCCATTCAGCAGATTGATTACAACATGTTCTAATGCAACAATACAACATACCACAGTCCTGATTCAGGTGTCTGACATAGCTGTGGTGGGTCCATTGCTGCCAGGGACCACTGGATGACAGGTTGTTCAGGTTTTAAATACTAATCTATAGACTCAGAGGTCCAGCAAGGTGGATCAGGATCTTCTGGTTTGCACAACTTGTAAACTGCAAATGTTGACACAGAACCCCAGAAGGTGATGTGTTTGCACATGTATTTGCATGTGTAAACGAAACGGGTATATCAGTAATCTTTTCTATAACCATAAGGTCAACCTTAGGTCATTGTTCAGTCTGTAATAAATCGTATTGTCAGTCAAAAATGTTTTTGTCTGAGGTCTATGTAAAGTACTCTTTACTATCGAGATAAAAAAAATAATTTTGCCTCAGGACCAAGGCTATGATATTCAGGCATGACTTGAGATTGTAGTTAGAGGTTTTGAGGAAGGATTTTTCCTTTAAAATTGATCAGATTTTGTCTCGCCTACTCGCAAAGCTGTTGACAGGCCCTGTCCACTCATCTCAATAGGATTGTAATTAATGGGATGTAGAGTGGGCTGTGCAATACAATATTCACACACAATATGAATATGAATGAGATTTACTTTTGTAAAGATATAGTCCGGTTCTTGCTGTTTAAAAAAAAAAAAGGAATGAATCAAAATCAAATCGTGCTTTCAGTCTTTTGACCATGAAATGACTAGTGATCGTACCTGTTGAGGTGAACCCAGCACAGTTGTTAATATTTTATCAAGCTTGTTCAGAATCATGTTACACGGATCCTGTAGATTTGAGAGGATCAACCCTGAGGAACCCAAATCACAAAACTGAATTTTGAAGAATTCCCCAAGCTGGCCTGCAGATCGCCTAAAATTATTTTTGTTTTTTCAGGAGAATACTTTTTTTTTATTTTCAGGAGAAGTTAAATTTGCTTTTGATACCGCTTCAGAGAATGTAAACTAATTGTCATTTTGATGTTTGATCAGCAACTGAGTTGTGTCAGTATCATCATAGTCTATTTTTCACTTTGCCAAATAAAAGTGTATGTTTCACTTGTTGCTTTGTTAGATATAACAGGATAATACTCTAATAGTGATACAACATGCACATCATCCTGCTGAGATGTGTTCTAACTGTGAGCCAATTAATTAAATCATTATGTTGATCAGTTAAAATTCAAACTAGGCAAACATACAATAATTAATTGCTGTGTGTTTGAAGCCTATTACTCTAAATTAGCTTAATATTATAGCTCTACTGTCATCCATGACTGCATGTCCCCCTGTGTCAGTCAGTGTGTGGAAAAGCAGCTTTGTCTTTATTGTGAATAACGGATGGGTTTGTAGCAGGCCGGATGTTTCAGCCAGACTCCAGGTTTCTGTTTTCACTCCATGTTAATGTTACAACAGGTTGCTAAGCAACCTCTTCCCTCCCCCCGTTGTCTCTGTCTGCTGCCATTGGCTAAAGTGGATAGTGCTGCTTGAAGTGTTACGCTTTGGCTTGTCAAGGTCTATGGCACAAAGAAGCCCCAGATCATGGGCACATGTAAACAAGATAGCTGAAAGGGTAATTTATGGTCTGGCGATGGATTTTGAGTCGCCCCCCCTCTCTGGCATTGTATGTAGGAAACAGATGGAAAACAAGAACAAATATTTTAACAGGATTGAGCCCAGATCTTATGTGTCCTTTACTCAACACCACACGAGCCAAGCTAGCAGTACCCATGACACTATTTAACAACAGTTTTTACAGATGAATAATAAAAAATTAAGTAACTTCCCTGCCAAATATAAACCAAAGCTGTCAGCTGCCTCTTGTGCTTGTGTCAGGGTGCGATGGGATAAGTCAAACCCAGGCCCAGGCATTCCTGAAATAAACAGAGGATGGAGACACGCATGGAGTCCTGCTGCACATTCATTTCACATGAGGATACCTTTATAGCACTTGAAATTGCTGGATTATCGCGTTGCTTATTTATACGCATGTTTAGCTGCTATATCCTATGGCTAAATGATAAAGTAGTCCTGTCACATAGGCACTCAGAGAGTTATATTAGGAAACACACTCAAAGCTTCCATTCCACAGCTGAGTCAAAACATCCCCCAGAAATAAGGAATCACTTTTCAACACGCCCTCAGACAATAGTTTAGATTGTCATCATAGCTCAGATAATGTGTGTGTATTCCCTAAGCCAATTGGAATCTGCGATGCACAGCTGAGCTCGTTATCTAGTGGTGACATTAAACGGGGCTCGTGTTCAGTCTTCCCAAATAAAATGTTAGTCTAATATTATAGACAATCTATCCTTCATGTGGGCTCTTCTTGTTTTGAACTTTATGCTAGGCCTTTTTAAAGAAAAAAAATAATGAAAAAGCCCCCTCGGAAAGGATGCCGTTAGGCTCCATGAATACTAAACTCAATGTTTGTCCTCAGACTGTGTCTGTGTTTTCGGTTCTGTGTTCTTGTTCTTGGAAAGTAGTCGAGAGTCCTTGCTGGGCAGATGTATCACCCTTGCTAAACTGTCAGTTCAGTGACATTCTTATTACACTGGCTCTAAAATCCTAGCAGGCTGGTTATGCCAAGGCTGGCTCTCTAACATCAGACACAGTTTGTCTATGTGGTGAACCAACACCCTCCCCAGGACCTTCACACGTGCCAACCAAGTGCACAGTGTACTCTGTCCTGGAGATCTGGTCATGATCACGTCCAATAACTGTCAGGGTCTCTCAGGGACATGCTAGCAGGCAGCCTCTCAGGCGAGCCTCTCCGAGCACTAAGCAACAAATATTTCATTACCTGACAAGATGGATGCCTCTGTTTTCCCTCTTAAAAAGGGTAAATTCAAAGAGGATGTCAAAGACGTCAAAGAAATACAGTAGTTTTTGTATCGTCCTTATTGTATTGTATTGCCTGGCCTCTAGTCTATAATGACTGTAATTTGAAAGTTACATACATTTCCTTTTATGTTGCAGTTGTTTGAAATGAACTTCAAATAGCTGTGTTGAGGAATGTGTAGAATCCCAGGCTGCTGTCCAGCGTGGAAGCTGTTTATGGAAGAGAGAGAGAGAGAGAGAGAGAGAGAAAGGGGGGGAGTCATAGAGAGGGAGAGAGAGAGAGACAGTCAGAGAGATATAGAGAGACAGTCAGAGAGAGAGAGAGAGAGAAAGTAAGAGTGTCAGAGAGAGGAATGAAGAGACAGAGAGAGAAAAAGAGAGAGAGGTAGGTGGAGAGAGAAGGGAACAGTATCATGAGCGCCTGCATTTTCAGTATGGATCAGAATCAACCCCTAACACTGGCACTACTATGTGAGCACCATTTTCTAACCACTGAGCCACAGCCTGGATAATTTTACTACAGGTCACACACACACACACACACACACACACACACCAACACTCGGCTCATACTATAAATGACCTACCGGCAATGAAGGTGTAAGCCGCTAGCAAGTTGCTAAGCAATGCCATCTCCTGGGAGACCACCTTCACGTCCATATTTGGGTTTCCTGTTGGCGGAGCACTCATGATGTCACAGGAAGACTTTCAGACGAGAACAGATCCCCTTTCTCCCCGTGTCCAGCAGGTTTCCTTGTACGTGTCTGTACTCCCTTCAGCTTAGAACACACTTCATGACTCTTCTGTTGCCGCTGAGCTGAAAAAAGGGAGAGTTGTGAAGAGTGAGAGATAAAGAAAGGGAGAGAGAGAGAGGGAGAAATGTGAGAGAGTGGAGGTGATAGATGTGGGAGGGGTTAAAGAGGGAGGAGAGAAGGGAGAGAACGAGGAAGGAGGGAGTAGAAAGGTGAAAGAGTGAGTGAGTCAGGGTGAAATTGGAAATATGGGGAGAGGAAGAGAACTGGAGAGAGGAGCAGAGAAGCAGATTAACAGAGAGCAGTGAGAGGGAGGGAGAACGTGGAGGGGGGTCAGGAGGAGCGACGGACCGAGGTAGGAGGAGGAAGAGTGAGTGAGTGACACTTCATCCTTCTGGAGTTATAAAATAATAAATCGTACAGATACAAGGCTGTAACCACCACTGGGACACACCCTTGTCTTCCGCTGGAAGATTCACATCCAAACTCTGTATTTTCAAATGTGAAACAGCTCTTGACATCATTTCTGTTAGCTTGTTGTCATGTTGGTTATGTTGATTTATGGCAACTTGGCAATCTGCATCGTCTCTGCATCACATTCATTCTATAATATGTACATTTTCTGCCTTTTCTGCTTTCAGATTGATGGAAACTACACGCATTTGAAGATAGCCCTTTTTTTTAATTCTTGTGGACGGGCTGCCGTCTGGGGTAGTGGGGTTAGTCTAATAGTTAGTATCGTGGTTATTAGTGGAAGGTCACAAGCTTGAATCCCCAAACAGACGAGGAAATTATCAGTAGAGCAAGTGAATGAGAAGCACTCTCTCCTTTATCAACAGCGACAGTTGGTACCGTTGAACAAGACATTGAACCCTAAAGACTCTAACCATAAGGAGTTCTCAGTGGCCAACAGTACAGTGGACTTTATGTCAGGACCCAGCCGTAGCGGCTGGGGTCCTCTTGGGTTGGGTTTGTGTTATGTTTCCGTGTTGCCCTGCGTGGCTTTTAGTTTTTCTTGTTGTGGTTTCTGGTGTGTTTGTTACGTTCTTGGTTTTGCCCTGCGTGGCCCTCGGTTGTGTTCTTGTGTGCTTGGCTGGTCTTGTCTTGGTTGTGTAGTCCATTGTCTGGGTGTTGTAGTTCTGTCTTGTTTCCCTGTCCAGTCCTGAGTCCTCCCAGGTGTGTCTCATTGTAATCACCTCCCTGTGTATATCAGTCCTGTCTCCCCAGTTAGTCTTGTCGGGTCATTGTTTCAGGTATGTGGGTGATGTCTTTTGTGATGTTGTATGTTCTAGTGTTCTTGTTAGTTTTGTATTTGTTCTGTGTCCTGTGTAGGTTAAGTGTGCTAGTTTGTCTCAGTCTGCTTGTGCCTTGTTCAGTGGTATGTTCTGGTTGTCTTGTTAGTGTGCTTTCATTGTGTGTTTATTATTCTTGCTCTGTGTTCATTGTAGTGTGTAGTGTCATGTTCAGCCAGTCTTGTTTTGAATCTTGTGCCTTGTTTTGTGTTTCAGTGTCGCAGTGTGTCTCAGTCCCAGGTGTCCTGGTCTAAGTTCTGTCCTGTCTCCTGAGTGGGAGAGTCTTGTCTCGTTCTGGAATTGGAATCCTGTCGTGGACAAATAAATGGGCTGTACA
>OMKK01029641.1:0-16840 GCA_900302305.1 Polymixia japonica | reverse complement strand
CCTCCACTCTCTCTCTCTCTCCTCCACTCTCTCTCTCTCTCCTCCTCTCTCTCTCTCTCTCCTCCGCTCTCTCTCTCTCCTCCTCTCTCTCTCTCTCTCTCTCTCCCCCCTTCTTTCTTCCTCTCTCGTTGTCTACACGTACCGCTCAGCGCAAGTGCATTACTCAAAGCTATTATTTTGACACCATCTCAGCGCTACCGTCTTGAAATTTTTTGCCTTGCACTCTCTCGCTGTCAGGCAAATGACCCGAGTGAACAACTTAGAACATGAAAGGCTTTAGACATTCATCTAAACAACCAGAGTCCCTGGGAGAAGCTTTTGACTTCTGTCAATGTGCTTGTCAGGAGGGATGACCGAGTTGACAAAAGAGAGTGAAACATTCTCTGGGGCTTAAGAGGATGGGGAACGACTGATTCAGTCACTTTTGTAGTTAATCTACAGTAGCTTTTCCATTACACAGAGAGGGCGGTTTAGGCTACTGATGCCATAACTCACCGCCATAACATTGTCCCAGTGTTGTCTCTTAGTGTATAAGTTTCTAAGCCCTCAAATGCAGCTCGGGGGTTTGGTGGATATTTTACAGCGACAGCCCTGCTTACCTTTGGAGCCACTCAAACAGTTGGCCCAGTCCAACACAACTGGATGTTCTGTACATCCTTTGCCTAGGCCTGCATGATTTCTAGGATTTAATGTTATAATTTTAGTCCTGAATTTTCAATTTTTCCCTACTTATATATTAGCTGCTTCACAAAGTTGTTTTTTTTAATTTAGTCTACTGTTAGTTGACAACAACTTACACAAAATTAAGTAAAGCATCGGGTTTTTACAGGCTGTGTATTCTTAAAGGTGCTATCTATAAGATCGGCACTCTAGCGTCACTGAGGTGAAGTACACTAACAAACCAAAATAAGAAGCTTGTGCGGGCTGACGCCAGGGCCGTGCGGACGAAATGACGTCGAACGGACAACCGCTCTGGTCGCAGACGAGGGTTGTGAGCGATGGCGTGCACCTCATGAATTTTGCAACAACACAGATGGTATCGTGTGTGACACGTCCGCACCATCGTTGATTGATGAATTTTTCCGGATGGGTGGTTTCCGGCTAGCATTTCCACTTAGAGGACTTGAGACCGTGTGAAGTATGACGGCCTAGACGACACTCGTATGACATTGTCCGCATGAAGTCTGAACCCGGCTTGAGGGAAGGATCCGTTTGATGGGTCGTCAAAGCAAAACAAAAACCTGAAAGTAGAGAGAAACTGAGGCACAATCAAAACAGAGAGAGAGAGGGGAAGCTTTTAGATGATCATCATTATACTATATCTTATGATGCAATGTGGTAATTTGAGTTTTTATTTGATTTTAAAATATTACAGATAGCACCTTTTAATATTTATTAGTTGGCAAAACTTTTTAACGGCCTTATTAGTATTTTTTTCCCTGAGTTACACTGATATGTTCAAATTGTGTTCAAACTGTATTGTTTCATGGCTACATCATCAGATCTCTATCTTTCTAACCAAGACAATTTTGAGTTTTTGTAAGTATCTATTACCCTGTAGTACAGTACATTTTTGCACTTTGTTCTTCATTGTGTTAGTAATCCCTTGTAAGTACATTCTGTATTAGGCTGAGTTTATATAAAGTACTTCAACACTAATATAATGTACTTAGGATAGTGTTTCACAGGTTACAGTACGCTGAAAGCCATTGAAAAGTGTTACTGCTTGTTGACTCACAGGTATTTTTGGACTGAAAATTGCACACTGTTATATTCTTATAGTCACTGACTCATAACTAAGCCATCTTCCAGCCAGAACAGCCCATAGGGCAGCGTCCTAAGCATTAGTTTGGTGTATCAGTTATATTAACCCTCTAAGTGTTGACGTCTGCAGGAGAAGGAGTGCTCATCTCAGACTCTCCTGAATTAAGTCAACGGTATTCTTAGATCTTATTGATCTTACTTTGGCACCTCCCATCCACATCCTGCTCTGCACCAATTAACATCAAAGAGGTGTCGTTACCGACTGCTTTAACGTAATGTACCAACACAGACACGGTGGGTGTGTCTGTGAGTGAGTTAGCGTGTGTGCGTGTCTGTGTGTGTGTGTGTGTGTGTGTGCACGCATTAACATTCTTGCCTGTGCGCATCAATGTGCGTATGTGTGTGTATGCGCTTTTGGAGATGGGCAATGAGCTTTTTCACCATTAATTTTTATGACCTGCAACACTTTTGAGCAGGCCAGCTGTGAAGTCGATAGGGATGCTAATTAGTGTGACTTAAAATTAGCATAAACTCAGTCCAGATTGGCTGCCAGATCATTGCTACTTGTATGAACTCTTTTGGAGTATTAGAGTTTCTAATGTTTAAAAAAAAAAAAAAAAAAGGCTACTTATTTGGACAACTGCAACGAGAGACCATATGCTCGGTTCGACGACAGACAGCAGCAGTCCAACCGCACTCAGTCACGAATGTAAACAATCGCACGACAGTTTGGCTTTGCGACAGTTGCTGAATACCACTAGCAAACTCTATAGGTCGCTATAAACTACATATAGTACCTTTTAAAAAGTTGGGCGTTGGAATTGCCCATCAATCTTACTATATGGTTTCCAATAAAAACGCATCCTTTCTCACTGACAATAACTTCCAAGACGTGGCAGACATATCAGATCAATCTTTCAGTGGAGACAAAATCAATTTTACTCAGTTTACGAACCCATCTAGATCTCCATTCTGCTTTGTTGTTATTACCAGACACTTTTACTGACACGCACACACGCACACACTCTTCCTGTGACCAAATGCCATTACACTAAGCTGTTAGCACGGTGCATATTGTGTATGGATGCTGGAGTCACAGAGAGAGCAACTAAGTGCATTTAATCATATTTTGACAACTCGCCAGTGCCATCCTGATTTGACGCAACACCTTTTCTGTCCCTGCACTTCTAACGGTGGACTGACATCTTCACACATCATCACACTCCCATTTCCCAGATTGGATTTCTTTATGCCATTCAAGAGGTGTTGGCCTAGCTCTGTGAGCTTCGGGGGGGAACTGCAATAGGCACATCTTGCCATGAGCTATTGTAGACCCACTGTCTTAATGTCTCCTGACTTTTAAATTGCATTTTCTGTTCTGTTTGATGTATCATTTTTAATAAACGCAGTGGGAGTAATGGTTTCTGCAGAAAGGGGGGGGTCCCGGCGTTTTATCTCTGCTGGGGTGAGGAGATGACATTCAGTTTTGATCAGTACGTCTGGTTTTTTGTGTCGATCTAAGAAATAGAATGTCATCCATTTTTATTTGCGATCGTGACGGCGATAGCTAAAGAAGATACAGGAAATCAGAGTGTTTTTTGTCTCTTGGAATTCACAACACTTTTCATCCCAGGGTTCAAGGGTTTGCCTTTTAATCGATTCCAGTTTAGGATTGGCAGCAGCAGGCTTTACCCTGGGTTCAAAAAGCAGTTCTTTAATCTTCAAAGTGCAAGCTGTATCTGAGGGTACAAATCTGTATTTGTGCTTTGCAAAAGCAAACGATAAGCCTGTCCTAGTCTCTCCAGATTGGTAAGCCTACAACAGGACCTCATGGTCTGTCCCTCCCTACATTGGAATATTAAGAAGCTTTAGCACATTCTCTTGTTGCGCTGCTGGATTAGGGGACTTTTGTGGATTGTGTGGATCTGATGTGTTGTGCCCTCTGATGTTGTCCAATAGATACTGCTGCAGCAACAGGCAGACGGGCCACACTAGGAGAGCTCCCCTCCCTAATGGCACACAGGGGTTAAATAGGATTAACCTTTCCAAATGTAACCCTACTGTGGTGGTAAAATGCAAACTTGCAGGAATAAATCATCACCCAGCTGTGATTTTATTTTATCAAAGCTAAGCTAAAATCTCCTTCTTTAACAGATGTTTATCCTACAGAACTTAAATGCTTATTTTTTTATGTGAAAGTTACATAGCTGTGGAGGTGATGTAACAGACAGAAATATATTCATTTTTTAAGCGTTTCAGTTAAAAATGGTTTATATCTATATTTAGCAAACAAAAGAAATCCATTACAATATTCTAAACAAAAATATTTGATGCTTTCTTTCTACACTTTTATTTCATACCCTCAGCTCTTTTTATTTAATTTTTTTAGTTAGTGATGATTTATAAAAGTGATGACTTTGAAAATTTAAAGTGTGTTCAATAAGTGAGACATGTCTTTGTAACGTGCTACCTCTTTCTCCAAATAAAAAGAACATTTATAAACAAAACTTGAGTTTCACTTACTTTAGTTTTACTTTCATGCAGCAATGGTTTTGCAAGAGTAGTTAGTAGTCCCTTTTTTATTTCAACATGATTTTGAAATAAATGCTTTAAAAAACCGAGAAAAACATTTTCATTGTTAAAATTTAAGTTCACATCAACAATCTGAAGCTATTAGCTTACTTATTCTTCTCCTGTTGATTCATATCAGGTTTACCACCTCTATTGAGCCTAGTAAACAAAGGCAATGGAGATATAAGTGGCAATTTGCTAAATCACAGTTAGCGCAGAGCCTATTGCACACTGGTGGTTAAGTGACTGCTGTGAAAAAAATCCTCTTTGTAATGCATGTGTGGTTTTTGTTTGATTACTATCATTGCAGAGGCAATGCACGTTGGTAAATTGAATCAATAAAATAAATTGACATCTTTATTAAGCCAATTTCTATTGAGAAGTGCACTAGAAGGCAATGGCAGCAGTGTTTTCGTTTTCTGCCTGATGGATGAGTCTTTGCTAGGAGAAACTACATGCATGGTAAAATATTGCTTTTTAGTTGTTTTCTTTGTCAGGGCCCAAAATAATACGGCTATTTATTGTAATAAATAGAAAACATTTAATACTCATATCACAATTCTTAAATCTGATTCTTAAAAAGATCAGAGTTTGAAAGCATGGAGTTTGACTCACCTTAAACGTGTTAATGTATGATAATATGTATCATCCCTGTATAAAAAGCCGTTGCCCAGATCTACAGTCATATTTTCTCTGTTTGGCATGGACATGTAAATCATACACATTTCAACAGTGTCAGCAATACTGTGGTATCTTGTTTGTGTGTGTGTGTGTGTCTGTGTGTGCTTTTTAGTCTTTCACCTTACACGTTGAGTGTGGGGAAGGGCTGAATTAGCAGAGTGACATTCTTGCTATAGACTGCAAAATTACCTCCCACAAAATCATTACAGCCAAAGATTTGAGGCTGAAAATATCACTTTGGGGATTGCAGGGGTCTCCAGGCCAATCTAATATGTAAGGGAGACAAATATCACCAGGGTCCACTGTGTCAGTTGTGGCGGTAGCCTGAAGGTTCAAGAAACAGCCTTGTGACCGGAGGGTCGGTGGTTTGAACACTGAAGGAATGGCAAAGTCTAGGCAGATGAAATGGATGTGTAAACCTTTCCTCTCCCTCAGTAATTACCAGCGTGCCCTTGAGCAAGTGACTGAACCACCAACTGCTGCAGTGGAGCTGCATAGCGCCAAAGAATACAAGACCATGTGTGAGCATGTGAATGTGTGTATCCCTTCCTCCATCTCCAACATGTTCTCTGTAAACCTGCCTGGGCTTCAAAAGTAAAGTTCAGTGGAATTCCATGTTGTCTTGGAAGATCTTCAGATGAAGAATTAATTGCGGTGCATTTTTCATTTCTATGTCTAAATGTGCATATATAGCCGTATGTATGTATCAATCATGTGAAATATGTTCTCTTGCCATTGCTTCCCCATCTTACTTGGTATGTAAAATACTTTGCATCTTAGAGATCCTACACAGAGTACGAGTCAAGAACAAAAACATGGAGGCTGTTGCCTGGCGTCCAGCACAGAGCGTTCTTTCTGATGAAAACTGAAGTGAATTTGTTGTACCCTAAAATTGACAATTATGTTTTAATTTGCTGAAAGGACTGGGCCGTATCCAGACTGTAATCTCTGGTATTATCAGTTGAAAATATAAAACGTAATAGGGAGCAAGAATTGGGCTGTTTTAAATTTGAGTGACTCTCTTGAATGTGTGTTTTAAGGACATTGACAATCTCAGAATCACAATGATTTACAGCAAAAGATTTACAACTAAGTAGTAGCTTACATGTAACACCGCAAATTGTAGGCTATTGTGGGACAAGATTTAGATAGCTAGCTACCGGGAAAATCACAGTCCTCTTCCTGTTTTGGTTGACGAACGTTCTTTCTGCTGTAATTCCATCCTGCTAGTGAGGCCATGACGTGAGGTTTCTAGCGAACCACTCTTAATGGCATCGGTGTCATTCTTCCATAGCCATTACACTATGAAATCACAATGTATTTCATAATGATATATTAAAGCAAAAATCCTGTCTGTAGAGGCTTTTAAAAATAATCTTTTATTCTGTTTTGGGTTGAACTGACAACTAGAGCCTAATTTTTGAGACATTCTTTTTTATTATATTTAATTGTGTTAAAAAGCTGTGTAATAAAATATCTAATCCATGCAGGTATGGACTCAACCCTTTGAAATCAACCCTTTCAGGAGAGAAGTGCCTACTAGGGATGCGCGATATATCGTTTATCTGATCGGTATCAGCTGATAATGGCTTAAAAACATGTTATTGGTATCGGCCCGATATCAAAATTATGCCCAATAAGTTGCGTTGGCGTTGGTGGAAAGAGTCAGCTTATAAAAGCTGAGAATCCCACGATCAACACTCCCATTGGAAAACCAATGCACATAGCAAAAGGAAATAAAAACAGACATCAAGGTTTGCTAAGACTTTAGAACATTTTTCTTTAAAAGTCATTTATAAAAGAGTTGTTGAAAATGTTACATCTTTTCTACATTTACGTTAGAAATAATTTTTTGCTTGTCTCCTTCAATGAATGCAGACACATGGAAACAATGTAGTTTCCAGTAATGACTCAGGACGTGTATTAATAAAGCAGTAGTTTTTTTTAGAGGTCTGAATCTGCACCAAGCATTTAGTTATAGTATAATGGGCTAAACCCTACAGGTAGAAAGACACGTGGTATGGCAAATGTCGGTATCGGTATTGGCTGACATGAGCATATTAATTATCGGATGTCAGCCAACATTTCAATATTGTACATCCCTAGTGCCTACCTTAAATTAATTTCCAATTTGTTGTAAATATCAGCCACAGAAAAGAGGATACAGTTCAATAGGAAAATGGTGTCAAAAGCCTGTTTTCCACTACAATGCTTAATAGGAGGAGGGCTAGCCAGGCTTATTCTTTATTTATCAAGGTTGTATCTGGCTTATCTGTTTTACATCTGGCTACCAGGTGAGGTGATTATTAATCAGCAGGGCCACACTGTCAAGTTAACAAGTTGCAGGTCATAGTCTTAAATTAACAAGTTGCATTTATTCCACTGACCATTTTTAAACTGCCCAAGCGGGCCCCACCGAAGCCTGTCCTGCTGTGAAAAATGACTTGCATCTATATGGAGTTGGCTGTGAAACACAGTGATTCTTTATTCTCCAGCATTATTACAGTCTGTTCATCTCCACAGTTACTATCCTCAGACAAGGTCACAGAGGTGCAACAGACATTTGCGTCAGCTGGCTTCAACACACCCTGCTGGCCAGGTTATGGTAACAGAGCCGCTGTTTTATTGATGGTATTCTCTACCTTTCCCATTATGGACTAAATGGAGCCTCACTTGTCCACTCGTTTCTAAACTAGCTCAAGCGGAATAGAAGAACCTGCTGCACAGAGCGAGATCGTCTCTGTGGATGTAATGGTAACAGATGAAGATCAAGGAAAGACACTGTGTGGCTGGAGATTTTGAGGCAGTTGCCGCTGGGTTGGACCGAGGGAGCATCTGACAGGTGGACATAAATCATGAGCTGACAGTTAACATCTGTCATTCAATATCTCAAGCCGTAATTAATTTGGGACTCACTGCTTTGCCTGCATGCCGAATAGTTCCCTATAGTCCTTTTTACCGCATTGAACCTCATATTTTCATGAACGTCGATCAAAAGAATATTAAAACATAGTTCTGGGACCTGATCCACACCAAGAAGAAAAACATCAGTTTACAGCGCAGAACAAGAGTTTCTTGGGAGCATAGCGCTACATCATCAACTAAAATACTGCCTTTTTAGCCTACATACCTCTCAAGGCCCGAATCTCAGAGGCGAACTCTTGACATGTCATAAGTATCATACGAATCGGAAGCTACGAGACGCTATTTCTATGTGTCTGACCCAAGGAACTCTCTAGCCTTTCCTGCAGGTCCTTTTCTATCACTAGCAATTCTCAAAGCGACTCTGTCACAATCCCCTCTTGGATCAACAGACTGTCGGGAGGCAGGAGCCAGAAGCTAGGACATGCCCTCTGCAGATGTCACCAGAAATAGACCAGAGCTTTTGAGGAATTATTTTATAAGTCAAGGCCGCACAACTGTGGGACACCGCCACAACGCGAGGACGATGAATTCTAATACAGGCAACATCTGTCGGGATAGTTTGATGGGTCTGATTCATTAACACCAAAAAAAGTCAAGATGTCGAATAAATTTGGACGGACAGCAGCAACGCACAGCGGACACGATGGTTTCAAACAGTACATTATATTTGCTCTAGTGGAAAGCAGCTCTGAACCAGAGGTCCTGGTGAGAGTGAGTCATCTTTACACTGCTGAGGATCTCTACAATCCTCTCACCGGGAGACCAACTGCTAATTTGTCACTTATCTTATTCTTGAACAACCAAAAGAACAAGCGATTTCGCCATGTGTTCCTTCTGCTTGGATTGTCCGTGTCCTACTTTTGCTTTTCTAAATTCTTAATGGCCACCGAGCACGGCACGGAACTCGATCATGGGCGATAGACGCTGCCAAAACCCTTTAAATAACCACAGAAACGGCTGTATAGTATTACTTATTTATTTGCCCAATTCCTCCTTCTTCACTTATTGTTCTGTTCCGACTTTCACCCACCACTGATTTTGTGTGACTCTACTATGATCGGACTCATAGTTACACACTGAGGAAGTGGCAGACCTCTGGAGTTATAAAATGAAACTTCAACAGATATTTAGATCATTAGATCATGAGGGTCCAGCGGTTGATCTGCATCTAATGTATGAGTGGATCCTCACTCTTCCTATTATTGTCACATCAAAGATTTGGCTTTTTCATCTCCTGGGAGTTGCTATGTTGAATGCTTTCATCCTATAGTCCCTCGCGGTACGGCACGGGCGGAGGACGGATTCATCATTTCTCATAATTAGGGGCTTAATTTGAACACCTTGCTCTTTTCAGCTCATTTGCAAAGCTACTCTCCTGCTGCTTGGCCCACAAAAAACAGGACGGAGCATTATCTGGGTCGCCTGGTTACATAGCGAGTGCTGAGTCACGTGGACCCCTACGTAGCCGATGGCCACTTGGCAGAGGAACAGGGCAACAGACCGGCCCTACTGGGCTCTAAACGAGCCAGTATCTGGGCCTAGGCTCTGACCCCAAAATGGTCAGTGTTGTTGAGCCAGTTAAAGTGGCCAAAACACCAATCAGCATATTGTGCCAGCCATGCTTGTGAACCAGCCATTACAGATTCACAAACTTAAAAGCTTTTGGGTGCCACAATGATATTGATTTTCCCCCCCCCCATTCTGAATCACTATAGTTAACAGTTGACATGTGTTTACATGCATTGTAGAGCTGAGTTTGGTGACTGCAGGGGCGTCTTCATTGCCTTCAGTTGTTTCTGCAGTGGTGCACATTATTGTGTGGGTGGCAAAATTAGGCTTTTTATTCATTTGTGGCAATTGACATCAAACAGTGTGACAAGTACTGTAAATCTGCAGTTATTTTCTGAGACAAGAATAAAAACAAAAAACAAAATGAATGGATAGGGCTTGCTTCTTAATATTAATATTAATTATTGTTTTGTTTTTAGATATGTAGAATATGGATTTCTTGTATTGGACTTTTGCCTTATGTGTTGCTTTATATGTTATTTTTGTATGTCCTTTGGTTTTAACATCGGGGGACCATGCTGGAAATAAGTGTTGTCAAGTGTTGTGCATGTCATCCCTTGGATTTGTTGTGTCTTTTGATCCATAAATAAATTCAATCAATCAATCAATAATAGTCTTGAGGTGTTACAATAATTCAAGGTACAATTGAATTGAATTAACTATTCACATATTTTTTCAGGCGAGGATTCACGGAAACACAGCTAGTGAGGCTACCAGGCTGCCTTTATTGCCATTATATGCCATGAAGCATTACAAAGTCATTAATAATTACCAGTTTATAGTAGGGCTGAATTAGTTTAATCGAAATTGCGATTTGAAACAATGCGATTAGCAAATTGCAAAGGCTGCGATTTGGGATATACTGTTGTGTAAATAGTTTTACAAATTCATGCCGTGCTCCTCGTGTACCGGTCACGTTCACCAATCAGAAGCCCGAAGCAACGTTGGACAATTTAGTCCCGAAGAAAAGCAGCACTTCCATACTACAGAAGATTATATCACCTGCAGTGGGAAGTAGCCTTTTTCCCACTGTTTAAAACCAGCACTTTAAACAGCTGTTCAGCTCATGCAAATCGAAAAAGGCTGATTGAACCACCAGAACCGCCAGAGAACGTCCTCATCTATTTCCCAGCCCGCTGGGTTAGTTTGTTGCTCTCCTCAGCTCCGTGGCAGCGCGCCATACAGTCCCCCTTCCCAGGAAACCGATCCCAAGAGATTGGTGACACCCTCGCTAATGATAGGAAAGGAGAAAAATGTAATCTCGCCAATTTCAAGGCTCATTAAGTTGTGTAACAGATGGGGGTTTGAAGAAATAATTTTGAAGAGGAGCTGTATGTGTTTGTTTGTCTCCCCTGTCCTCCACTCCTCCACACGGTAATTGCGGTGAATCAAAGTATCTCTTTTCCAAAGTACCGGCCGTCGTATTGGGACGGGAACAAATTGTGGGTTTTTTTTTAGGTCCTTTGTAGTTTTGTGATTCTTTGTGCTTCTATTTGCTTTTTTTTACCATGAAGGGTGAGTAGTACTTGGCTGTTTAATTAAGACTGTGTGAACTAGGAGAGCAGTTACTGCTATTTGGCAAAAATATATAGGTAGAATGAAAAAAGAAGTGTGTGTGTGTGTGCAGTTTGATCAGCTCTGTGGCCGTGTGACAGCTGGCCCTGCCTGCTTTTTTGCTGAAACATAATTTTACCAGAAGCACAAGACAACCAGAGTTTCAGTTGAACATAAGGGGGAAAAAAGACATTTGAATCCATACATTGAGTTATGCGCAGCGTGGAGGTGCTTTGCTATGCCAGTTACAGTAACTGTCCTTCATCTTTCAAGCTGTTTGTGTCTTTGTGTGTGTGTGTGTGTGCGAGAGAGAGCGAGAGAGAGAGAGAGAGAGAGAGATGGCTGCCGGTAGGCAACAGCTGTACTGCAAAACTATGAAATAAGAATGTGTGTGTGTGTGTGTGTGTGTGTGAGAGAGAGATATATAGAGCATCATTAACATCAAGGGCTGACACAACTGTTTACTTCAGAGGAGTGTCACCAAAGGAGATCTTTACCGCTACTTGGAAATATTCTGGGAGAAGTTTGTGTTTGTGCACCTTCTGGAATGCTCGTCAGACTTTGCCAAGGTTCCAGCTGCGCCAATCACCGGCAACAATCTGATGTGTACTACAAGCAAATCAACCGCTCTCTTCCTTTCCGGGAACAGTTGCTGTCTCGTTCCACCTGTCCCCAAGGTTCAACTTAGGAGAAAACCCATCTCCAGACGAGACTTTGAGATAATAAAACATCCCATTCTGCCTTCGGTTCCATTCTCACAACCCCGCACTGTGTGCTCAGCATGGGGATTAACAGGAGACCGCGTGTCTAAAGCGAGCCATATTTTCTTGAGAATATCGTCAAACTGCTTAATGAGAATCATCCGACAAAAGCATATGCCAGTATTTGCCATGACGATGGTGTCGCGTTGTGCTGTTATTTTCTCCCCAGTGTTTGCGCAGTGTTTTTGTACAGTAGCGTTTCAAACAGGTCAACACTATTGACACGTTTAAGCTCCTCAGGAATATCTTCTTGCCTCTGTAGGGGCTTACACATTACTTCTCCAAAATCGTGGTCCATCTCTTCTCTAACATTTTAAGCAAAAACTGTCTCAGATTCACCGACTGTGTTTCGTGGTTGTTACTGGCCTCTTCACCGGGAAAGAACCCACCCACTCCCTGCTCAGTTTCAACCAGAAGTGTACTGACTACCCACCACAAGAATGGAGAAAAACACCAAAAAAAACCTGCAATGAGGAGTTATTGACCCAGTGCTGCTACGGCAGGGTTTCAGCGTACCCCGTAGCCATTACGACAGCACGGTTTATGTAACTGGCTATGGAACACATAATGATGAGTAGTCCCTAACACCCAATCCTGCACTGACACACACACACACACACACACACACATACACATAAAAACAGTACAGTACACACACCTTACTTACCGTACTCACACCCCACTCCCACAGCCTGCATGGGGATGATGAGCAGGATGATCACTGAAGAGCCAGGGAGGGAGGAGGAGAGCGAGGTGCTCGGAGAGTCAAAGGGGGGGGGAGGTAACAGTGTTTTACTAGGCTTTCAGCAGAGCAATATCCACTAGGCTTTCACCGTCCTCTCAGAGAGAGACAGCAGCAAGAGCCTCATCTCATGCACCATCTGTAACGGCGTGACTACACTACCGATACGGAAACGCCAGGTCTTCGAAACCAACGTCAATTCCGCGTAAGTCGGTAAGCGGATATCTCTTCCGCATCGCCGGGGACCGATACAACGTTTACTGTACCGTGTTCCGATTCTCGCTTTAAAGCAGTGCTTCTCAAATGTTTTTTTTTTTTCGTTAGGTCTCAGATTTGACCCTTTACTCTGAGAGCGGTAATGTGATTTATTAGATAGTGCTGTGTTCCTCTTTAGGTTGTTCTTTGTCCGTGACCCTGTCAGAACGTCTCACCACCAGTGTTATGGTCCTGGCCCACCATCTAAAGCACCAGTAACTTCAGGACAAACTGAAGCAGAAGTCATTGTTGGAGGCTGCCCTCTACAGTGATATTATGTTATTCATCTGAATGTCGGTAACACAATATTGTATAAAAATTGCAAATATTCAGTAAATATTAGATGGTATAATGCTATTCATGCCCCAAGCAACATACATTTTCTACAGTATCCTAACAAAGCGGTTGCTAAGCAACACGTTTTAAATACACTGTTAGTTGGTCACAGGGTATTTTACAGTGGCTTTGAACTTGACTCGAAGACTGGAACTATCTGTTTCTTAATCATGTTTTTGCCTTTGTAAAGTCACTGTCTAAATTGTCTAAGAACAGTGTCTGGTATAGTCTTCCTTGTCCATCTGGAGCTATATGGCGAAACTGGGTAAAGGTTCATATTTAAAGTGAACGTGATATATGGGCATGAATGTCTTAACTATAATGACTATAAGGACATGATTAAGGATTGAGAAAAGCCCACAACATAATGGACTGCCATTTGTAGAGAGACATAATTATCGGGGGAGAGAACTGGAATGATTAGGAATTCCTCTCTTTTTCTCTGATGGAAAACCATACATACCTCATAGCCAAGATATTTGTGAAACAAGAGAATGTTTGTTACCAGTATTATATATATATATATATATTCTGCAGAGGAGCAGTTGGCTGTAAAGGAGGAACATACTCAGTAGAATGAAAGGAGGCGGAATCATCCAAAAGATTCTCTCTGAAATCATCTCTCTATCTCACTCTCCCGCCCCCTCCTCCTCCCTCCCTCCTTCTCCCCCAAAGAGTGCCTCAGCCCAATTAGAGATAAAACATATTTACATTTCTCTAATGTGCAATGTCCTCATATGCACACTAGATCCCGTTTTATTCTGCTTGACTGGAGCTTTGTTTGTGAGAGTACATGAACACGAGTGTGCATGCCTGCATGCTAGTATGTATCTGTGACTAACAGCGTGTGTGTGCGTCTGTGTGTGTTTGTGTGTACTTGTATTTTCCCCTTGAAGTACTCTAATTGAGGGCCGGGAGGCACAAATTCTGCTGCAACCACTATGGAATTTGAAATGAGAGTGTGCTGTATTAGTTGTGTTGTGTTGTGTGTGTGTCTGTGTGTGTCTGTGAGTGTGTGCCTTTGTGTGGAATACTACAAACACATACACACAGACGCACATAAGAAAAACACATATTAACAAGCTCACGATGACCCCATGTCTCTCTCAGACGATTAACTACAATGTTTAATAAGAAGCAAAATATGTACATGTAAATGTAAATGTCTGCGTTTCTGCATTAATATGACCTAAAATGAGAGCACATCTTTATTTTTAAGACCTAAAAACAGATACAGAGAATCTGGAAATAACACACTTTTATAAAATGATCCAATATAAAAGGGGAAGTTAATTTCAGAACACTTCTGGGCTCTGGGGTTTAATATGCACCTCAGATCATTTTTAAGTCAATCGCTTGCTGTTTTAGGTTTTTGTAATTTTCCATGAAAATGCTAATTTTTTAAATTATATAAAATACACTCAAAACTATATGTTAATACAGTGTCATTAACCGTGATGTTTTGGCAATTAATTTACAAATGATTTTTTTTTTTTTTTAATGTCTAGCATTGAAAACAAAGATCTATTTTTTGCAGCGTTCTCTCCGGCCGTTGTGGTCCTTGGTGGAACGATAATCACTTTTCAGCTTTTTTAGCTTTTCCCAACACTGCTTGAAAGTCCTGTGGTAGCCGTGTGTAGCCAACAGTTCAGATACGTCTTCGTGCCAAAAATAGTACCAGGTACCAGGTACTATGCCCAGTGGAAAACCAAAAAAAGGCAAGTTGAGTCGAGTTGAGCCAGTACTATGCAGTGGAAAAGGGCCATTAGTGTGTAATCCAGTTTCGGTAAATATGTACCTAATATGTAACTAAGTTACAAATGTAACTAATCAGAAAATAAAATGCAGAAACTTTCATTAGAAGGACAATATCAGTCATGGGGAGCAGGGACATGTGTTTACAATGTATATAACATGGAGTTTGATGTTGAATGGGGCTTCTATGGAGTAGGGATATTTCCTATACTGATTATCGTATATCTAAATATTTGAAGCTGTCTGCGGTGCATACAAAATCCCTGGTGTGGAAATGAGCCTTTAAATATAATTGTCAGAGAAAGTATGTGAACCTTTGTTTTGGATTACCTGTGACACCAATAATGACTTTAGCCCTGCACATCGACTTGAAGGACTTTTGGTTAAATTATGCTTAAATCAGTCATGTTGCCAGTCAATTTGGTGGGCTTTGCTGCATGAACTCCCTGCTTCAAGTCCTGCAAAACATTTCTGATGGATTAAGGTCTGGACTTTGACTCAAAAATATGGACTTTCCTCTGATTCAACCATTCTGATAGATACTTCTCCATTTGTACACTATCTGACTATCTTTGCTGGAGCAGAAACTCCTTAGAAATGCTTTTGTGACCTTTGCCAGCCTTGCACTTGATGGTTTTCTCCCAATCTTTCTCTCTTATATATCTAATAGCAGCACTGCTCACTCCGTTTGTTTGTGTGTGTCTGTGTGTGCGTGTGTGTGTGGGAGAGAGAGAGAGAGAGAGTGTGTGTGTGATTGCTTCTGTGCCTGCAAACATACTTTAGGATAACCATTTGCTGCAATTGTGTATGTAAATGTGTGTGTGTGTGTGTGTGTGCATGTGTGTGCGTGCGCGAGCGATGTGCGTGGGGTCTCTGCAGAGTGAGGATAGCCCTTTTCCCCTTCAGTAGTCTCTGAGCTGCTGTTATTGCAATTTACACTTGGCTCAACCCTAGACCTGCTCAGCCTCAACGGCGCCTTTAAAGAGCGTTAGTTTGTCATCACCTCTGCAGTGATCTGAAAACCATCACCGCAAACAAAACGACTTCCTGTCACATCTACTGAGAAGGGCCTTCTTATAACCTGGAAAAACCTTGACTGCAGGGTCCAATGTTTATGGCTTAATTATCACAGCCAGGCTACGCTCACATCACTAGCAAATATATCAAGGGAGAGGCACGAGTGTTCAACATCTCTCCTCAAAAAGAAGACCTACGTTTTATCATCTTATCGTCGTTGCGATAACGCTGCAATGTTACACCGACGTCGCCATCGTCATCTTCTCCAAAGCAAACGTGAAAAACCTGAGCGGATGTAAGTTTTCTGTTGATTAAGCTTGAGGGCAGTGGTGTTATGTTTTTGCGTGGGCGCTGATGCAGTGCAGTGAGTGGTCCCCTCTCCCTAATCACAGCTGATGCTAGCAATGAGATCCATGTTAGCGTAAGAGTAGGAAGTGGGTAGCTCCCGCGAAGGCACCAGTTCATTTCACGGCCATTACGAACCTCCGATGCGGACACTCTGCTCTTCCCTTTGAAATGGGATTAGTAACAGGGCAAGAACAAAACAGTTCCCTTATCTAGCGCTGGTATTGTTCTGAGCTGCAGGAGCACGACGGTGCGAGCGTAACGTGAAACATCACAGAGCTAGTCGTTGTTTTCTAATAAGTCTTTCAGGTGCGAGTTTCACTCTGGGTTTTTCCTGACAGGCGGATGAAAAGTATCTTCCCGAGAGGGAACAGGCGTCGGTATGACATGCTGACAGGTAAACAGACACAGCAATTTCACACGCGTATATCTCACGCACGTTGAATAATAAGTTCTAAAAATTCACAATTACATAAGAGACCGGTCTCGAAATTAGACCGCTCTTCCCAGAAGGCCTGGGTGTGTTGTGCTGTGGGCTTGTGAGGACGTTCCACCCCCCCCCCCC
>OMKK01029636.1:5493-18612 GCA_900302305.1 Polymixia japonica | reverse complement strand
CTGTTACAGTCCGTCACTGTTACAGTCTGTTATTGTTACAGTCCGTCACTGTTACAGTCTGTTACTGTTACAGTCCTTCACTGTTACAGTCTGTTACTGTTACAGTCCGTCACTGTTACAGTCTGTTATTGTTACAGTCCTTCACTGTTACAGTCCGTCACTGTTACAGTCTGTTATTGTTGGCTGCTAAGCAACTCCTGACTTATTCTTTGCCTTTGTGTATGTGTTTGTATTCTTCTGTCTGTCTTGTAAAGCACTTTGGATCAAACCTGTTTTGTGTTTAAAGCGTTATGTAAATACAGTTGACTTGACTTGACAAAGAAGCAGGAGGCAGTTACATGCCTTGTTCAAGGGCACCTTTCTTCTATTTTTGCTGTTGTGTTTAGATTTAGCGTCCGCAAGGACATTTAAGAGGCAGCTAATTATTTTAAGAAGGTGACCCCGCCCTTCCTAAATGATAGCCTAAAGGTAATGGTAATGGAAATGATGCACAGAGCACCTCTCAAACATTCAGCATCTCTCTGACTACAGCGTCTCTGTCAGGGTTCAACTAGGAAGTGTTGCTCCGTCTTCACCTTGTCTCCCTGCCAAGTTGTATGCATGACGTCACTGTCAGTGTTGCCACCCATCTGTATATTTACGGACAGTCCATAAAAATCTCATCTTATAAATCTGAAAACCAGCTCGCTTTCTGAGCAACGTTAAAGTGGCAATCTCGAAGATCTCTGTTTTGTTGTTTTTGGCGGTACCTATGGCGAAAACGGGTAACTGCAGGTGTGATTTTGGACTTCACTTCAAAGAGAAAACACTATGTCACTAACGTGAATGCATGGTGGGGAAGTCGCCACAGACACCCGGCTCTTAATATTTATAATACTGCAAATGCAAGGGCTTCCATCAGTGGGCCACAGGCTCAATCACCATTGTGTTACCTCATTCAGCGATAGATAGTGACTTAACAGACATTTATTTAAATGAAAATCTTCTGAGATCTTCGAGATTCCCACTTTAATGTTACCTTTCAAATCAAAACAATGTTAGCTATAGCCTGTCTGTGACTGGCACTGCGCAGCATGCTAGACGTTTCCATCTTATCTTTTCTCATTATAATGTTGGGTAGGGAGGGCAATATGACTAAATAACTAAATCTATTACAGCTCAACTAGTTCAATTTGTACTTAATCTGAGGATATTGTTAAATGATATTCAATTTCACAAATCACACTCTCATATCTGAGTCATATAATTAATTGTAATATAGTACAGTCATTTTACTCTTTTTTTAACATTTGGGTGTCTGCAACTTTAGAAGTCTCTCCATGTGCCTGCTTATGAGCATGAGATGGGGACCACCACTGCTCCACAGCGCCATTCTAACTACTAGAGGCTGAAATTATACAATAATCCTGTGAGCATCTTTAATGTACACCTCAAATGGTATTATATTGCTGATACCATGGCTACTTGCCATAGGTTAAAATAAGATTCATATTTTTTAACTGATATTTTGGGGCAGTTCGCTCTCAAAAGAAAAACGTTTTGCAAGCCGTCTCCCTGGAAACATGGGTCTGACTAGTACCTGGAACACAATCTGTCACATTTGATTCCTATGCAACTTTACTAAATAGGACACACCTTAGTAACGACCTAACAGATAAGATTTTTAGTCCCAGTCAGCCAGCCAACTTGAGTTAATACTTTCTAGACTTCATGGGATTTCCCAAACTGAATAAATACCACAGATAAACACAACACTGCTTTGCTATCTATCTATAAAAAAAATCATACATAGATTTTACTCATAATGTCACGGATTTCTAAAGCATTTTAAGATCGTGTTAAACTGCTATCAGCTGGTTGTTATGGTTAGTCATAAAAAAGTTGTATTAGACATTCATTAGAACGGTGATTAAACACTTGCGTCAGATGTGTCCGGTTATACGGTACATTAAAGGAAATGAATGGACACTGTCCAGCCAATCAGAAACGAGTATTTTGCCACTTGCCAGGTCATGGTATAAATTAGAATAACTACGTTAATTGTGGCTTGAAGAAGCACAGTCGCGTCTGATCCGCCGGGGCGCTGTTCCGCGGAGCGCAAACTGCAGCAGGCCCAGTCTCTCGCTCTCTTTCTACGTCTCTCTCCCTGCCTCTCTGACTGAAAAGGCAAACGCAGTCAGTTCTCCCGTGGACTTCGGGCTTCCCCTTCAACGAATAATGAAATGTATGCGACCCGAAGAGCACAGAAATCACATACATACACAACTACTAGAAAGTACTATAACTGATATTTGCGGAGGGGCGCTTGTGTGTGGTTGTTTACGGGGAGGAGGAGGGGGGGTGCGGTTATTCTACCTGAAACCGCTCCAACTCACACCCCAGCGCTCATTGACAAATCGTCGAGTTTTTTTTTTTTTTTTTTCATATAAACAAAATATCAGAGAATACATTTCCGGAGCTGCCTTCCTCGGGCAGCGCTGTTAGACTACACGGTGGCTTCTCCAAACACTCACCCTGCGCTTCTCCCTGCACTGCACGTCCCCCTTGCTTCCATTTTAGTCACAAATCACACAACCCAGCCCAGTGAAGACGACCTGTAAACTGTCATTTTGTGTTACGGTTATTAGTTAGACGTGCGCTTTGGACACACACACACACACCAGGCAATCATGTCTCCTCAAACCCCCCTGTCATTACATTTGGTCGTGACAAACGTCTCCCAGACAGTGAGCTTAATAGAAATAACAGTTTTAGAATGGACGTTCTGTCGTTGTTTGGATATATAATATTAAAACAGGCTTCAATATGTTTTCAGAGAGCCCGAGAGGTGCGCGTTGGCTCAGTTTTGCGTGGTTGTGTGAACTTAATATCGAGCATATATTAACACTTTGTGGCCTGTTTTTTTTAGTGTGGAGGACTCCATTTTGAAGGACCGGGTGAGCAGAGACAAGACTCAGCAACTCGTCTCAGGAAAGGAAACCATCTGTTTTCCGGGTAGCCTGCACATTTCAATGTTTTTAGACGTGGACGTTTTAATGTTTTAATTTCAAAGCGCATGTGCGGTCCAAACGCATGTTATGGTGATGGCGTTTGTTGGCACAAGTTTGGCATATGACATGTCATTGGTGATGGGAGTCTATTTTAGGCACATAATTAATGCTGTAATTAAAGGGGCGTGTCGTTTGAAAGTGTCTTTCGTGGTCATCTGGTGGGTTTTGGTAGCTGTCAGATATGATTTTGGTGAGATTTACAACCCCTTCAGTACTTCATGCCGTGGACTGGCTGGGGAGGGAGGCAGTGGTGACGATTGGACGCGCACAGTCAGACTTGGAACAGTCGGGGGCTTGCAAGGGGCAGGTCGGTAGGCAGGAAATAGCTATTTAATAGGACAATAATGCATATTGTGCAGAGTAATAGGGGATTTTAAAGTTGTAGTTATTATAACATAGTGAAAAGCAAGAAATGTCTGTGGAATGGTCTATACGTCTGTATTTATTTTATAGGGGCCGCTGGACTAGGATATAGCGCAACTAGAGAGAAAGAGACAGAGAGAGAGAAAGAGAGAGAGGGAGGGAGAGGGAGAGAGAGAGAGAGAGAGAGAGGGGGGTGTACGTTCACAGGATCCAGGCCTAGTAGTATTGCCGCTGGGATTCTCCTCATCCGCTTTCAAAAATTTGGAAATTAGCACATTTAAACGCAAAAATGAATGGTTTGACAGTTGCTGTTGCGGTGGCTGACACCGGAATGGTAAGATTCTCGCGGTAGATTCGTGTCATCGGGGGTTTGATCCGTGATTTTGTTTGATGCACATAGGACATCTGTCGGAGTGAAGCCCGTGTGTATCTCCGTGTGTGCGCGTTTGTGTGTGTGTGCGTACGTGTGGATGAACTTGGTGTGTGTCGTTTCTGCATGTTAAGGTGCCGTTCTGCCTCGTGTAGCCTTTACTGCAAGGCACGGATGACACTCACACTCTCTCTCTCACACACACACACACATACACACACACACACATTGACACGGAGTGGATGCGCGGTCATGACCGGTCCGTTTTATTCTCAATCAAGAGAGAGATTCGCGATTTTCGGCCCCAGTGTTTTCATATCGCGTTAACCCTTCGCGGCGGCCGGGCAGCTCGGCGCGTCAGTGTCGTTACGTTGTTGCAATGTTAACGTGACGCGCCCCGGGTCGACTCCATTCTACGGTACTGGCGGTAGGTTGTTGTGGACCAGTTACGGTGGCAATTGGAGAGATGATTCTAGGTACCCGTGTGTGTGTGTTGTTTACCTCTACCCGGAGATATGCAGTGCGATTACTATCTCTCGCTACTCTGGATGTCTAATCTATGTATTTAAACAACATTGCCTTGATCTCTTTATATCTGCAAAATACTTGAATGATAGATTAAAGCGGCATTGTATAACTTTGTGGTACGTTGTATGTACACACAGTAGATATGTCATTTTTATAACTTTTTACTGAATGAAAGACACGTCAATGTGGAATATGTTGTTTATGTATTTGCTTGATCCAAACCGTGATCTGTTTATTTTTTCATGGTGTGAGGGAAGGACATATGTTAATATCAGCATGTTTCTGTTGATAATAAATATTTTATTTACATTTTCAGGAAGGAACCATGCCAGCATGAGTGGGCCTTATGAATGGCCCAGCAGAGAGGCTCCTCACTCCAGCTGCCCTTTGACCCCTGGCCGTGACCTCTCCACCACCACCACCTCCTCCTCCTCCTCCTCGTCCTCCTCCTCCTCAAGCTCCCCCAGACAGCATGACCGTAGGACTAGCATAACTATGTCTACCAGCACCTCTTCTCTCAAACATACATCTGTCTATGGGTTTGCACAAAGGGACCACTCTGACTCCTCTTCCTCCTCCTCCTCGTCCTCCTCCTCCTCCTCTTCCTCCTCCTATAGTCCTTTGAGGAGGCTACAGCGTCTGACTACCATGGTGAGTCAGCCTGACCTGGTCCTGCCTGAGAGGGGCAGGGAGAAACAGAGGGAGGAGAAGGAGAGGGACTGGGAAAAGAATAGGAAAGAGACAGAGAGAGACTGGGGATGGGAGAGGAACGAAGAGGAGAGCGAGAGAAAGGAGGAGAGGGTCTCCTGGACGGACCACACCTCCAGGGATTACGCTCATACCCGGACTATGAGTGGGAAGAACAACTTTGGGAAATCCTCTGCCCGACAAAAACACATGGTGGTTCAACCAGGAAGTAGAGACATGCCAGCAGCCAATCAGAGTGACACTAGTGTCTCAGAGAAGAAGACGGGTGGCTGTTTCTCCGGCCCTCCCAGCCCGGCCTTCTCCCTCGACAGTAACAGCCCCTTTGCTAATGGCTTCCTCCATTTTGAATCCCCCTTGTTTGAGGAGGAGGACGACAATGATAACGCTGAAGAGCAAGAGACTGTGTCCCCCGACACAGACAAACACAGCAGAGCCGGGAATGTTGTGGAGTCCACTTCTGGGGTCCTGAACTCCAGTTCCAGTACCAAGAACCCCACTTGTGTTCCGGAACCGGTGCCGCCATCAGCCAAGGTCGTGACCCGGTCCCAGTGTTCTGGGGAGCGTAGGAGATACTGGGATGGGTCGGACGAGGACTGGGAGAGTGGAGATGAGCTGATCCTGTATGGAATTAGCCCCTCAGGGCATGCAATGGCAAGTTTTAGTACCGGGTTACAAACAACTCGTACCAAGAATGTGAATTTTCCTGTTTTTCCGTAATTCAGTTTTCTTTTATAGACACCCAACTCCCATTCATTTCTAAAGGGAGATTAGTGTTTCCTGTCTTTTTACAGCTGTTTTATATTTCGGATCACATCCCTATTAGATGTACGTTTGTTCTTTCTCACTGATGCTGGGTATATACAAAATGTGTCTATTCAGGAGAGTTGGTGTGCTAATTACACAAATCCATGACCTTTCACCAAACTATATTGTCACCTAGCTACCCTCTAGGTTGCGTGAGATGGGGTTGAATTCCCTGCGCAAATGAAAGAAAGCACGGTGGTGTGAATGTTATTCCTCTCTCCAGTTAACAAAGTGACCATAGTAAGTTTTTGTGGAGTACTATGGCTCCGTGAGGACCTACTTCAAGAGTGTTTAGTTTACATTTATTTATTTTACTTACATTTAATTATTTATATAAGCACGGGTCATCTAGGTATTTGTAAGGTGTAGCTATCAGTAGCTAGGTGTGCTAGCAATCTGTCTTTATACCTCCTGGTCATGTTTTGGCTTTCTCTATGCGTGTCCGTAGAATGTGGATTTTACAGTTTAATGAAAGTTACTCAAGCCTTTGCTAGCATTCCCGGAAGGAGACCCGTGTTGCAGGACAGTCCAGCACAACAGGACAGTTATGTTGATAGAGGCATCTGGGTATAAGACTTATTTCTTGGTTAAGTCTTTTTGAAGATACTCATAAACTCTAGGGTAGATATTTTTTCTCTTCTGTTGGACAGGCCCACTTGATTTCCAAAATGATGTCCCTGCACCTGCTATGTAAACACACCCCCAAGATGATTGATTGTACATAATATGCTGACATCAGATCCTGTGTGTTGCTAAATGCACACGAGTGTCAGGCATTTGCTCTTGATGTTAGCTACATTTTATCCTTTGTAGGTAAGTTAGACATTTTCACCTCAGTTGGGTGAGTATCTGTGTTAGTTTTCATGCTCTTTCCATTGATTTACACAGGGAATGGAACCCCCGACCCTGGTGTAAGGACCAGTATTTGAGTGCCAGCCTACACTGTGCCCTTTTAATCTCAGTGATGTTTTAATCTCAGTATGTTTTGCTGTGGCTCTGACTTGGCCACATTACAGCGGCCTGCAAGAGCTCTCTGTCCAGTCTTTGCTAGATGCCAGTCAGGCCTGCGCACTCCTGATAGTCCATTCTGTCCACTGTTTCCTATGGATACTGCCATTCACACAGTGTAGGCCAGGAAGAGAAAGTAGCCATTAGCGATTAGAAAATATGAATAGTTATTAACCAGTTTAAGACTATTGACTACAAGAGTCTTTCTTGTCTTTTGAAAAAAAGGGGGTTTATGATAACATTGGAATGTTTCTAGAGACAATCATTTGGTGACCCAGCACCTAAAATGTTTTAACCTTGAACACATTTAAGTAACTTGTGATTTAGTAAGGTTGAGAACTGTTATTGTACATGGTCCTAAAGTTTACTGGAACTTGGAATACTATTACTATTGATGTTTTAATGACTCCAGATTTAGGCCTGGGCTTGAGGTTAAAGGATAATTAAGGCCATTTTCGATCTGAACGTCATTTCCTTTTCCTTTCCATTTCCTTCATCAATTGCTTCGTTATAGTGGTGCTTTCAGTCTGAGTTGGGGGTCCTTGGGGGTAATAAGTCTATCTCAAAATCACTCAAAACTCCTGTTCAAAACGGTGATGCTCATCCTGCAGTGATATCTAATTAGATGTTATTAATAAAATTTCTCAAGACACACCAGTTTTGATTCTATTTTAGCCATTCCCCTGGTGCAGGAATACCCACAGCCAGCAAAGAGAAACAAGCAAATGACCAAACTAGTATCAAAATTGTACTAAGCAAGAATGTCTTGAGATATTTTATTAATAACATCTATTTACAGACATGTATCACTGCAGGATGAGCGTCATCATTTTGAAAAGGGCATGTTTTTAGTGATTTTGGGATCGATGTTTGTGGAGTATTACAGAATAGCAGTCCCAGCCAACTGAGATCGTAAGTACCACTATAATGAAGCGGTTGATGAAATTTTGGTCAGAGCTGATCAGTATGATAGGAAAAGATAGAAGAATGAGGTCCAGGTCAAAAATGGCTGGAATTATCCTTCAAGGCCCAGAGAGGTCAAGCGAGGCCAGATAATCCCCTTATAGCTAGACAGAGTCCAGCAGCATCCATGTTTCTTTGGGATCTGAGCCTCAAAATAGGCTCATGTATCTTATGGGAGATAATGAAGGTTTTACCTTAGATTGTTCTCCTGGTTTTTTAGGTTTTAGGGTTTTTTCTTTAGGATTTTCCAAGATTTTGAATGCAACGCCACCTCCTATAATTCTTAAAGCAGATTCCTGTTTCCTGAATTTTTTGCCTAGTTTTCCTTGCTTGTTTTTTTGTTTTGTTTTTTTTTGTCCTGATTTCATCTTGGTTTTACAGTTCAGTACATTAATTTATTGATCCTTATAGGATAATGAGTTTGAGGGCAGGGTGCTTCAAGCAGACTATTCTCACACACTTAAACTGAAATTATTACCTCACGCATTTCGATGAACGTCGTACGTGTATACAGTAGTGATGTGTTTACAAGCAGAGTCATTGAACACCTCTAGTGATGGAGCCAGGCTGTAGACCAGAGTGAAGGGTGACCACACACCTGCAGCTGCAATACAGAAAAGGAACTCTTTATGACGTTTCAACAATTATCAAAAGCCTCATGAAATAATATTTATATATCAGAACTACTGTATGTATAGATCTTTTTTTTTTTTTACCATTAATTGCATTTTGTTCCCCATGATGTCAACAGCCAAGCAGCCCGAAGAAGAAGTATGTCCCACCTGTGAAGTTTGTAGAGGGTGAAGTTATATGGGCAAAGTTTAACCGAAGACCATGGTGGCCTTGTGAAGTGACTGTTGACCCCGCACAGCGACTATACCACAGAATGAAAGGTAAGCCAAACATGTTAATGGCTTACTTGTATGTTATTTGAAGTAATGTGCTGTTCATAGGTTCCATTCACCTATACATTATCCCCAGTTATGTTAAAGGCCCAGTCCTTGATTTCAGTATCATGTCGAAGTAAAACAACAGCATTTTCAGTTAAGATCAGTTCTGAAAGTTGCAAAAGCTTTTTTTCATCTAATAAATTAAACTACAAGAATAAATAAACCTTAATATATGTACCTAAAATAAATACAATTGCATTCTTACTTACTTCAGATATTTACTTATTTATCTTGGCAGTTAAATTCTGGATAGGGACTTGAAATGGATTCAGTCAGAAGCCTTTTCTGGTGGGTTTGTACATGTGTAGAAACGTTTTCATAAAGCTGACTCCCAGGGCAGGAAACTAAGCCTGTTCAGACTTGGATCCAGTTGAGACAGATTGCAGTTCACTCCTGGCATTAGAATGCGCCTCATGTGACCACTTGTGATCGGATCCCAGGTCCCCGCTCAATACGCAGATAACCATGTACATCACTTCCGTTTCCGTATACTAGGCCCCGCGCGCAAAATCAAAACAGTACAGACTGTCTATTCTTGGCTTCCACCAGGCAGACCAACAATGTTTCACACACTCTTAATGTATATATATGGACTTTTATCAATTGTTTCCACGCGCTTTATGATGATTTATCGCACAATTGAACACAAACATCCATTTACACAGATGATGCAGTTGACTCGGCAGTCCTTCGATGCGGTCAGGGACGCGTCTGCGTTCACGCTATGCTACACATGTGGACAAATGTGTCCCTGATGTGGATGTGGCTCGAGTGATCGCATCCCAATGCGTCCGCAAAATTTGGGTGCGTTCACACCTGTATTTAGAACTGTTCACTTGTGATCGGATCACCCAGGGTGCATTTTAAAGCCAAGTCTGAACAGGGCCTAAATTTCTCAACTCCCCGGTTTTAAAAAGTTAACAAGTCTAAATACTGACAACACATTTTGTTATTAGCGGTGATGTTAAGTATTCCATTTCCTACTACCTCCCTAGTGATTAGACCAATGTCACTAAGGAGAGAGAGGAATGTGCTACTAACATGTTGTTTTCAAAACATGGAAGCAAATAAAATCAAAATAAAATAATGTCCATTTGTCATATTGGTATCAATAATCTAATGTCATATAATATGGATATCCTATTGCATCAATGTCAACTCCTATTGGAAACTCTTATCCTAAACCCTTGCATCCCTTGATATTTGTATTGTATGTTTGTGTGCTTTAATGTCTACAGTGCTAAGGTTAAGGTTTGATTCCCGCTGGGGTAAATGTAGCCACTGTTCTAGTCTCTGCTACCAAGATCACAACCACCAATTATTTAATTATCTAAAGCAAGGTTTCTCAAACATTTTAATTTCATAAACACACATTGGGCCACGGACCCCCATTTAACAAGATTTCTTCTTAGGGACCCCCATATGACAAGGTTTTTTGTTAATTTAGTATTGTATTGTATAACTGTCTAGTTGTACACGGAGAGATAATAGTGGTGAGTATAAAAACTGTAATTAGAATAGTCTTATACATTCTCTAAACTTTTCCATATTTAGCAGGGGCCCCTGCGGAACCCCCCAGAAACCCCAGAGGTCCCCAGACCCTACACTGAAAGCTACTGATCTAAAGTGCTCACGTCCCATAACATCAGGGCTTATTGTTTATCTGTTGTTTCAGAGCCCAGCGACCGGCCTTGTCGGCTCTACCATGTCAGGGCCTTTGGGGAGCCAGTGGAGCTGGCCTGGGTGGAAGGGAGAGCCACTCACACTTTCCAAGGTGGCTTTGAATTCGAACAGCTTCCTCTACTGCGCCGGCGGGGGAAACAGAGGGAAAAGAACTATAAATACACTGTAATTAACATTTTATGAATGTTTTGTTATTATGTTAAACAGTGATTGTCGTAACTGTTCTATTATGACACTGAAACTTACATTTTGCATTATCCGTGGATCGTTATCATTGTTATCAACTGAGTGATTATGACATTTATGATTATTATTATCACAGAAGAATACAGTATATAAGTAAATCAAATCTGAAATATATTTATTTTCTCTTCACGAGACTTTTCATAAGATTTGTACACTGTATTATCATTGCCACGGGAGTTCAGACACAAATTCTTTCGTCTATGAACTGTCACTTCTGTAATGATTGAGCAGTGTCTGTCCTGTATCTGGGTGAATTTGTTTTTCACATAAAGGGAGCCAGCAACAAAAATGAAAGTTTCATAAAGCTCTGCCCTCTTTTCCTACAGATTGCAAAGCGTTTTCAGGATTCTTGGAAATCTGGCGTGGCTGAAGCCGAGGCTGTCCTCCAGAAGAGACCCAAAATGGCTTCCTCTGTATCCTCCTCCATAGACAAAGTCTTCCATGACGGTCCTGCCCCAGAAAGAGATGACAAGGTGGAATCAGCCCCTCCTCTCCCCGCCTCACCACTGTCCACTCCATCTGAAACATGTCACATGACAAACGGAGCCATCTCTTCCCCTAGCAAAACGACCCCAACAAAGACAAGCACTTTAAGAAAGCCTCCCAGCAAGAAGAAACCGGTTAAATCATCGAAAGATGTAAGTGGTAAAAACTCCAAAAAGGCATTTCGTAGTAGCCCCAACCAGGCAGAGAGGATTATGGGAGAGTGCCCCTACTCTGACCTTGACTCAGTCCCTAAGATTCTATGTCCTAAAGCACTTGAACGCCAGTCCAAACCGGTTCAGACTCCGCCATCTGCTACTGTGGTCAAAGAGGTGAAGAAACAGCCAGAGACTCAGAGTGGCCTGTGGTTCAGCAAAGCAGGCAAAGACAGACGACCTAAAACGACGAGTCCTATACCAGACCGCACTCTCTTCAGTAAGCTGCCCTGTAAGAAAAAGACCCCATCTGTTGTCAGTAAAAAGACCCTAGTCACTAGTACCACCTGCAGCATGACTGGGGGTTCTGCTGACCAATCAGGATGGCCAGACAAAAATAAGACCCTTGTCTCTGCTGAAATTGACATGCCCTCTGACCAATCAGGAGATTTGAAGGATAAAAACACCCTTGTCACTAACATGCCTTCCAGTACGACTGGTAGGCCCATTGGACAATCAGAATGGTCCACCAAGCAAAAGACCCCACTCTCCACTGATACAGGCGTGTCCTCTGACCAATCAGGATATTCAAAGGCTAAAAGGACTCAAGCCAAAAGTATAACTGGTAATGTGACTGGCATGCCTTCTGACCAGTCAGGCAACTCAGATGTTGAGAAGTGCCCGGTCTCTAGCATGACAGTCAGTCTCAGTGACCAATCAGAATATTCAGAGATTAAAAAGAACCTGTTTCCCAGTCAAACTGTTGAACCTTCTGACCAATCAGAATACTCAGACAGCAAAAAGACTGTGATTGGCGTGCTTTCTGACCAAGCACGTAATACAAAGGGTAAAAAGACTATGGTCAGTGCCACTGACCACTCAAGAAGACCAGAGAAGAAAAAAATATCAGCCCCTACTGAGTCTGCCACACCTTTTATTAAATCACGGCAGAAGGCAGTTAAAGGAAGGAAGACCCCAAACTCCAGGCCTATTGACCGATTACAAAAGGCAGAAAGTAAAACTACACCAGATGCCAATACAACTGTTGCACCCTGTAAACAATCAGAATGTTTGGAAGGTGCGACATGCGAGTCCTTTGAGCAGTTAGGCAGTTCAGAATTGAAAAAGGCCTCCATTACAAGATTAGCTGCTAGTGGTGTGACTGGCACGCCCTCTCACCAATCGGAATGGCCAGAAGGGAAAAATATCCCACCCTCCAGTGTGATAAACATGGCCTCTGGCCAATTAAGCAGCTCGGAAGTAAAAAAGACACAGGTCACAGGTGTAACCGCTAGCAGTGGGAGTAATTTGCCCACTAACCAATCAGGACAGTTGGAAGGAAAAAAGACCCCACCCTCCGCTGATACTGGCATGTCCTCTGACCAGTCAGGATATCCAAAGGCTAAAAGAACTCAAGCCAAAAGTATAACTGGTAATGTGACTGGCATGCCTTCTGACCAGTCAGGCAACTCAGATGTTGAGAAGTGCCCGGCCTCTAGCATGACAGTCAGTCTCAGTGACCAATCAGAATATTCAGAGAGTAAAAAGAACCTGTTTTCCAGTCAAACTGTTGAGCCTTCTGACCAATCAGAATACTCAGACAGCAAAATGTCTCAGGTGATTGACATGTTTTCTGACCAAGCACGTAATACAAAGGGTAAAAAGACTGTGGTCTCCAGTTTAACTGTCAGCTCCACTGACCACTCAAGAAGACCAGAGAAGAAAAAAATACCAGCCCCTATTGAGTCTGCCACACCTTTTATTAAATCACGGCAGAAGGCAGTTAAAGGAAGGAAGACCTCAAACTC
>OMKK01029635.1:0-20194 GCA_900302305.1 Polymixia japonica | reverse complement strand
CCGCGTACAAAAAAAAAAAAAAAAAAAAAAAAAAAAAAAAAAATATATATATATATATATATATATATATAATCAAAATATGTTGATATCCTTAGTGTTCTGGGGTGGCAGAGAGGGCTTCCTTTCTATACACAACACTGATGTTGCTGCTGAACTGAAGCACATGGCCAACTTCTTCAAAATGGCTGTCAGTAAGTATGGAGACTAACTTGTGATTCATAGCATAGGGACTATGCTAAAAATAGGGACTGATTTAGTAAGAATAAGCTACTGTTGAGCAATAAGGCTGTCACACATGTAGCAGGGTTTGATGACGACTGTATTTTTTGTAACCAGAGTACAAAGAGAAGATTGGGTTGAAGTGCCAGTTCCTTATTGAACCCAAGCCCAAGGAGCCATGCAAACACCAGTATGACTATGGTAAGGTTTACTATGTTTAAAGTGCAACAGCAGCTAACATTTTTTACAACACACATTGGCCACAGAAAAATCCACAAAGTCAAAAGAAGAAGATGTTATGGTGTATGGTATCTATCACCGTCTTCTAGATGCCATGAGTGTTATAGGATTCCTAAAGCACTATGGTCTGGACAGTCACTTCAAGCTGAACATTGAGCCAAACCACACCACCTTGGCAGGGCACTCCTACGAACATGATGTTGTCATGGCCTCTGCGTAAGACACCTCCTATTGATACAAAACATTTACTTAAGGTTTTATTGAGCCATCTTGCAGAATGTGTTGATGAAGAATTAGTGAAACAGGTGCCATATTCTGTAGAGCAGAGCTGAGTACCATGCTGAATGAACTCTAAATGTCATTCCTATCACTATTATTCCTGCTTTTTGGTGGACAGGTTCGGCATGCTGGGTTCAGTTGACTCTAATACAGGCAGTCCTGACCTGGGGTGGGACACAGATCAGTTCCCCATGGATGTAAGGAACACCACCCTGGTCATGAAGGTGAGATGATAGAAAAATGTATTGGCAAATAACTATGTGTAAAGATGAACTAGTCAAGATTCTTGGATAACATTTAGACAAAATAGTTCAACACTGATCACTGACTTTTTACAGAATTTGTTTAGATGATAAGAATGGTTATTATGTTATATAGTTATTATATTCTAGTTATTATGCACTCCTTAATCTTCTCCAGACCATCGTTGAACAAGGTGGCTTGCAGCCAGGAGGTCTGAACTTTGATGCTAAAGTGCGCAGAGAGTCCACAGACCTGGAGGACCTGTTCATAGCTCACATTGGAGCCATGGATGCCTTCGCAAGAGGGCTCAGAAGTGCTGTACGCATCATCCAGGAAGGGCTTATCACTAACATGGTGAAGGTATGTAGCTACTTCTGCTGTAATAACTCCCTGTAATGCACGGTGATGCATGTGATATTGTCCCACGTAGGTAACTGAATGACTAAACTTGTCTGGTGACTGAAGTGGCTATGCATAAGACAGGAAGTGAGGAGGTCACACTGTACAGTCATCAACTTACTGTTCATAACAATGGCTGTATGACAGGTGTCAGTTATGAAGCAATTGTTGTTGATTGTTGAATGAGAACAGTGGCTTTGTACGAGAGAGGAACTATGATTTTCTGTGCTACAATAATTTAGATGTGTGTCATGTGTGTGTTTTTTAACAGGAGCGTTACTCGAGCTTCAGCCATGGGATTGGCCAGAAAGTAGAGGATGGTAGTGCCTCCTTAGAGGAGATGGAGGTGAGGCTCCACCTTACTATGTTCTGTACAGGTATAACATAAGGTTACATGCACGCCACAAAGATTTCAAGATCCTAAAGAGAAAATGTGGCCCCAGGAATGTAATAGTGGCCTACCAAACTTTCCCATGCGGTCTGTAGCTTAGGAGTTATCAATATGTTTATTAAAATTTTAATAAACTAAGGGCAAATCCTGTGGGGCGATCTTCAAGCAGCTAAAAAGTGCTGTTTTATATTTTCAGGTGTTCATCAAGCAGAACGGGGAACCGAAAGTCACATCAGGGAAGCAAGAAAAATATGAAACAATCTTTAATCACTACATATAATAAAGACTTAACCTTCCACTATCTACCAAGGTTGTGCTCAATTTGGAATTTGCTTCAATTCATGAGTTGGAATTTGAATTGCAAGAAGAATTCAAAGAAAATAAATTTAAAGAAATTCCACTCAATCATAAAACATCAGTTTCATTGTGTGGAAGATTTTTCTGATATAAAGAATGACTCATAACATTTGGATTGGCAGATTCTCTCAAAGCTTTATTGTATGGGTACACACAACAGCATGTCTGATCAGAATGACTTCCAGAACTCGGTTACAAGCACATTTTTATACACAAAGGATCACATATCTTGCCTACGGTGTCCCTAGTTTATGGCGACAAGGCCACACACAATCAAACCAGTTATAGCAACACAGTGTCTAGATGCAGGTTGGCACCTTGCATGGCAGCCTCTGCCATCAGTGTATGAATGTGTGTGTGAATGTAAAGCGATTTGACTAGAAAAGCGCTATATAAATGCACTCCATTTGTCCATTTAAGGATAACGTATTCTTCCTAGGTTCTTTACCAATATTTGATAAATCAACAGTAGTCCAGTCTTCTGTCTATGAGTTTATTCATGCAGAAGTACAGTTTATTCATGCAGAAGTACAGATAGTAGTTCTCCAAAGATGAGTACAGGGAGCAAGCCTATATACAGAACAGCAAACGGGTTACATGGGAAAGGAATTTGGGGCTGCGTCCTGGGAACATAACAGGTGCTAGTACGACAGATAAGTAGAAAGGTCAGTTTAAGCCTTTTTTATTATAATGAATACAATCCCCATGAGTGTCTTAGCTTTCTACAATTCTCATAAATACAATTCTTCTACAACAGCAAGTATGAAATTAATCAAATGGCTTAGCCTACACAAGGCACGTCTCCCTGATATACTATCCAATCCTCGCAGGCATAGTATTTTGGTCTTTGGCGTCAGCCTTACTCAGAGCAAAACTTACAGAGGAAGCTGGGGAATCTTAAATTTGACCTCCACACCTTTTTATGCCAAGAACAGGATAGATGAACCAATACATTTCACCATACACAAAACAATCACTTTAAAAAAAAAAGTTAGGCTTATACCAATATCACACAGAATAATGCAAGTACAGCTTATACACTGCTTTATTTTATTGTCAAGGGAGTCCCTCCGCCCATCCAGTACCCAGCCTGCCACTCCACTCCACATGCAGCACGACATAGGGTGGGGTGTTTTTGGCCCGGGATTTAAGGGCTGTGTGTTTGGGATTCCCCCCTTACTGTGCACTGGGCACATAACACTAAATGTTATGTAATGTATCAATAATAATATAATGTATCAATAAGCAGGTGTGTCAGGCAGCCATGGACTATGCACTGGGCAGGCTCGGGAGCCCGAAACCCAGATGGGCCCACAAGAGATAGGCTGATACCAACATTTTAACCTAGCTCAGTAATCAGCTGAAAAAACAAAACAAATTTAATGAGGCAGATGGATGGCAGATGATGAACACATATCAATCCATGGCTCAGCCTCCCAATATGGTTTGGTGATGTTTAGAAATACAGCTCTCTTGCCTTCTAATGAGCCCACCTTTCCTTCGGCATAAAAGACTAGGGAGGTCCTAATGCAAAATATCAGAAAATCAAGGGTTAAAGAACAAGGGCTCTTTCAGTTTCACTTACTGCAGATGAAATATCATTAGCCTGAGAGGATAGATATTAGATCTTTGGTTAAAATGGTCCCAGAAGCTTTGCCTGTGGTGGTTTTGATTTGTAAGATTTTGAATTTGAATCTAACAATTAGCCTCCATGTCCCTCAGTTTCGCTGTAGCCGATTTTGTTGTTGTCTATACTTTTCCTGAGCTAGCCCGGGAGTGATTCCCACTAAATTTATTAACCCCGAGGCCCCAAAAATGTCAGTCCTCTCTTTTTACAAGACAGGGCCAGGGTGTAAATGGTGTGTGTATATTTTGCCCGTGAGGTAATTGGGATAACAACTCCTCCAACTGAAATCTTGTCCACTTGACAAGATTTCCCTGGTTAGTTAGCTGACCACCTGGTAAAATTCAATGTCAATGTCAAAACATTTGTCTAGGATGTTTAAATGGAACATAAATCGGGCCTTTAGAGTGAAAAACCTGCATCCTATTTCAGCCAATTTAGGAGTGCCAGGAAAGAATGCTTCCTCCACCTTTGTTAAAAAAGCAAGCACCTGGAAAAGGCATGATAGAATTACTTCATTTATAAATGTGAAAAATATTTACTAAAATAATTCCTGAAAAGTAGAAAAAGATTAAAGGCAAACCAATTTACAGCACATGCAAAAATACAAATTAAACCATGATGGTGTAGAACAGGCAAAGCGAATGTATTCACGTCCCTGATCCTTAGTAGCGACTTTGGGTCATTGAAAAGCGCTATACAAATAAAATCTATTATTATTATTATTATCCTACACCTAGTCCCTAATACCTGCCAGTCGTAATACTGCATTGCACGGTCAAGTGTGACAACAGGTAACTTATAGTTGTAATACATAATCTTGCTGTGTCAATGTCCATCAGTAAATACAAATGCCAAGGCTCTGCACTCTGTAGTGCAATCCTAGGTAGACTAAACTGATGAAGACAGAACAGAACGCTGGCACCTTAGTGGCAGTTCTGACGGTCAGTCTAGTTTCCTGGGCTTTGCACTGCAGTCCACAGCAGGTTTGAAGAAGTTGATCTGACAACCAAGGTGGTAGCATGGTAGCATGGTGGCATGCTCCACCTTGGTAGCAGCATATAAACTTGCATATTGCTCTCTCGATGTAGTAAAATAATAACCTTAATAGTGAAATGAAAATTAATACAGATATTTGTTTTTATTTAATTACAAATGATTGAAGCCCTGGACATTGAAGCGAGCTTAGCATCTTTGGTATAATTTGACCTATCCCATGTTCGCACGAGGCCTCATGTATAAAACCTTCTACAATATAAACATTTTATTACCTAGAAAACAGCTTTTCACTCTGAATAGTTTCATAGCATTTTAGACCTACATTCCCACACAAAAAACTTGAGTTGTTTTTGTTCTCTTGTTTTGACTTTGTGAGAGGGAGAGAGAGGGAGAGAGAGGGAGAGCCAATTAAAAAAAATGAGGGTAGGGTATGAATTAACAAAAACAAGAGAGCAATTTATATCTCGTGTCCACACACTAGTATTTTGTTAGTTCTATGTAGTATATCATGACCTCATTTTGGGGGTTTTTTTCCACTTGGCCACTGAGAGGAAATACCCATAAGTTAAAGTATGCATGGAGGTGCACACTTTCTCATCCAAACTTTGCATGGAACCTGGTGTATGCAGCATTCAGAGCTGTTTTTGTTCATACATGCAACATTTACACACGAGGCCCCAGGTCAGGTGATTGGCATCTATGATGGGTAGTAAACAGAGATTGTGCTTCCTTTCTTAAGGCATTAGATGAATTTGCACAGTTTTGCCGTCTTCCAATGTTTTCTGTCTTCCAATACATTTTTCTCCTCGAGCTTTCCTCTCAAAACGCAGCGCTGGCAAAAGGTCATACTGTTGATCATCAGGGAATGACAGTGACGCTTGGAAAAGCACGATCAATCTGTCAATGAAGTCAGTCAAGTGGGTGAATGTGACCATAACAGCTGTTCCCCCCGTTACTTGAAAACGTGATCCATCTGCAGACCGAGAATGTGGATCAAAAAATCCATATCTGCCATTTATATCTTTAAATATACTGATGCATAAACCACCAATAATCAGCAAGGCACGTGAGTATGTATTCCCTAAAGACTGGAAGACCTACTTGGAAGGTTTAAAAATGATTGCATTTCTGCAGGTGGACTTGCTTACAAATAACCACTCTCTGTGTGTGATTTCACCACAGTGTACTGGTGTATGTCTGCATCAATTTTATCAGGAAGCTCATCGAAAGCCAAAAGTTTAGCAACAAATTTACCTTCTACCTCCAACCTGCACCTAATTTGACTGTATAGCTGATCTGCTTTTTTCAAAACTATCTAAATTGGCTCCATCCATTTGAGGCTTTTCAATTAATCAATCCATATCCTTTATTTAACCAGGTAAAAAATACTCATTGGGATTAAAATCTCTTTGTTCAAGAGCAACCTGGCCAAGAGGGCAGCATAACCATTGTTACAACAATAACAGTACAAACAGACAAATACAAGTGTCATACGCCACAAACGAGAGAACACAGTATCCGGTTAAAATTTAATACATAAAAAGTAAAAATCCAGTTATGAAATGAATAGATCCAATATTCTAAAAGGATTTCTGTTAAAATTTAAAAGCAATCACAATGACCAAGAGTATTTTCTGCTCGGTCCTTTAAAATTGACTGAAATTCTCTCATAGGAATCATCTCTGACAATTTCAGGTCCTTCTGTACATTATTCCAGGAAGAAGGGGCAGCGTAATTAAAAGCTCTTTTTCCTTTCTTTTTCCTTGTTCTAGCTCTGGGGACCAACATCATTAGTGTATCGTGAGAGCGTAGGCCATATTGTTTTTGCTTCTTACACATGAATGTACATAAATATGGAGGAACCAGCCCAAGTAGAGATTTATATATAAAAAGCCAACCAATATGAAAGTCTGTGGACATACAGAGATGGACACAGTGATGAACGAGATTGTAGTAATAAAATGTAAAGCACAATGGTATACTGTGTCCAACTTCTTTAGGCACTGGTTAGGTGTGTTCATAAAAAGCAAATCACCGTAGTCCAATGATGGTAAAAAAAGTTGAACACACACACACACACACAAACACAAACTTTAGAACATAAATATTGTGATATTATGTGAAAGTTCAATGTATTTGTTTCTTCTTGTACAAAATTTCTAAAATTTCTATTGAAGCCACGTACTAATATACGCAAACGTGATCTCGAGATAACAGGATTAAAAAAAAAACAACTATGAGCAATGATGGCCGGCTGCTATGAACACGCTGTATATTTTGGAAATTATGTGATATGTAATATTGCTACTTAACATGTAATTATAAAAACACCAGAACAAATTCAAGTGGAAGTGTATGGGATGATTATAGTGCCAGCGGGAGCTGAATTTGCATGCTGTTAATTTGAATTTGTATTAGTTTGAAATTTAAGGTAATGGTTTGAATTTGAATTTAGTCTTTCATGCATTCTTGCAAGTATGTTAATACCACTGTACGGTTCAGATGAAACTAAAACAGCATTTGACATGACCAGGCAAGTACGACCTGTTGTGCGTTGTGGTTTTGGTGGGAAATACCATCAACATGGATGGTACAATGAAGCTGGTGTTTTGTTTTTGTTCTGTCACCAAGGTGCAGAAGCACAGAGCTATTCTGCCCTTCGGTGACAAAATGAAGAGGAGAGAATGCGTATTATGTATGAAATGTTTGTTTTATAAAGTCAGGACCTCCATTGATTGGAGGATGTGATGACACATTTATTCAACCAGTCATGATCAAGAGCATTGCTAGCTCTGCCAGAGGGTTCCTGGTAATCTTTTTTGTAGCTCCTCCTGATGCTGCACCAAAATCTTGCTCTGAGAACTATTTGTTGAACTATATAATTCTATATACTTCCATGCTTATGGAAACACATACATAGAACCTGTGAGTGGCGTGGCTCACCACAGCAAGTTCCGGCAGTGGAAACAGGCCATTAGTCCTCTCCATTCTCAATGGTAATTCAAATTCTTTGTCTAAATCTAGTCCAGAGCTCATACACGATATCAGGCAGTCTTCCAAAGTAGGACCAGGGTAACAATAAGGCTCTCAAAACAGTCCAAGGTCATACACAAAAAAACAAACAATCAATCAAATTCAATCCAATAGACACAAACAAATACCTCTCAAATACCTTTTTATTTTTTAATGATAAAAAATAAAAACACTTTGACATGATGCTTGATATATTGTATGTTTGAATTACAAAACACACATAGAATTTTAACTCATGCAATTCTACATCCTTTAATTCAATTTTAATTCAAATTCAAAAATGTAATTGGAATTTATTTATTTCAAAATTCAATTCAGAATTGAGCACAACCGTGGTATCTACCTATTATAACCCTTGACTTTATGTGTAAAGTCCGTCCAGTTTAATTTTACAGTTGCTAAATAGGAACTGCAGTGTATGTTAATGTTGCAGGGTCACTGATGATGTGTCACATCCCTGTTCCCAAACAACACTGAACAGGCAAATCTTTGTCATCTAATATTCTATATGATGAAAGAAAGTTGCCTATTTCATGCAATGTTATCTATTCCCTACCTTTGGTAAGGTGGATCACACCTCCAGTCTTCTCCTCCCAACCTACAGACAACTTCTAAAACAGGAAAAACCGGTTGTTCGCACAGTACAGTGCTGGAGTGAGGAATCTATTGGCATGTCTACCAAAACTCTCACCAACTTTTACAGGTGCACCATTGAGAGCATTGAGAGACAGTGGAGTGCATCATTGGCTGCCACCTCCCCTCCATGCAAGGCATTTGCCACACACAATACCTTAGGAAAGCACAGACCAAAGACTCCAGCCATCAGGCTTCTCAACCAGCAACATTAATATCAGTGATCACCTCAATGTATGCTCTGGTTACTACCTAACTTCCTATGTACATTAAATGTTATGCATATTTTTCATATTCTTGCCCTTATTTGTGACTCTTTTTAATAACTTAATATTTTTCTATGCCCCAGTGTGCATTTTACTGTATTACTGTTATGTATAATTTTGCTATTTTTGCCTTTATTTGTGACTCTTTTAATAACTTTGTGTTTTGTTTTTTTCTATGCCTATAACGTAGTTGGTACTTGCCATGTTCCAAGAATTGCACTGTTCAGAATGACCCTGTTATACTGTGCACGACAAATAAAACACTTTGACCTGACTATTCAAAATGTGTGTAGATAATGTCATTTTGTGTGCTATCTGAAAATCACCTAAACAGTCTCGGTATTACAAAACATTTTAACTTTAAATTAATTCAAGGAAAACATACACAATAGCTTACATAACATTAGTCCATTTTACATTTTCTTTTAGGTGGCCAGAAAAAATATTTAGGTGGACTGCGTAAAAGTTTACATGCCAAACACGGCAAACATACTCCCGCTCTCCTTCGAATCCACTAGTGTGTGAAATAAATCTGCCTGGCAACTACGCATTTAGAACAGTAAGGGGAAATTGCAATTAAAGTTAAATAAAATGTACAAGTAAAAAGTAAATTACCTGCTAAAATAAATACTTGAGTGAAAAGTACAGCCATTACAAAGAGACTAAAAGTACTTCCTTAAAAAAACTACTTTTAACTCATGCATTATTTGTAGGTTAGGCGTTTACTACCCACCCCTGCAACATTTGAAATGCCCTACTGTGCACTGAGAGGTTAATATTTGTTTATGTCCACTGCAGATCACTCGAGTTAAAATTAATTATCGTATTTATCGTCCAGTTGATATCAATTTCAACATTTAAATTACTAATGAATTAAATAATTGAATCTTATCAAAACCCATAGGACATTTGGCCACAGACGGGTTTGACGTTTGTTCTGGGTATAAAGTACTTCGGACTTGCGTTTGGATCAGCGCATTATTTTTCCCAAAAGGTGTGAGGAGGGCATGGGTGAGCTGATCGCATACCTTACTTTATAGGCGCCACGTTTGCCCGGTCCATTTGTAATATAAAATGCCTCCTCTAATTTACCCCCTCATTTGGTTTCTGGTAGATTGAACGTACCTTTATCGTGACATCACATCATACTACCGTCCTGCTAGTCAATTGTCCAACCAGAGGCAGGGGGTTGGCCCGCTGCCGGTAGAGATGTCCTATAGGAGAATAGCGTGAGCTCTGCTCACCTATACGTCGTTCGTGATTGGAGGGTTGACCTGTAGGGAAGGCGGGACATTACACCACCAAATCCGAAACTGTCCGTGTTTCTTATTAGCATAATATATTCACCATCCCATGGACCGTCTCACCGGTTCCTAAATTATGAGTTTTGACAAAGGTAACATTTTGTTTTGGTCAGCTGACGGTGGGAAGCACCTGAAAAATAAGAAATCAAGATTTAATAATTATTTTCTTCCGACTGGATTTGGATTTTCTTTCTCAGACTTTTTTTATAACCAATTTTGACTTTTTTCTTTTTCTTTTTGATTTCAAGTGACAAAAAGATGTGGACCTTTCTTGGAATAGCAAGCTTCACATACCTTTACAAAAAATGCGGTACTGTCCTTACTTATGCTCACAAAGAGCTTGTAATGGCGGTAGCAGTATTTCTAACAGTTGGGCTGCTACTATCATATATCAGGTATTTCCATGGACAGAGGCTCAGAGTATCTCAGGTGCTACATTTACCACTGGACCTTCTATCATCCTTACCTTTTATCAATCATTTTTTCCCACAAACATCAAAAGTGAGCGACCACGCAGGGAGCACTTCTAAAAAGGTAAGACACTTCACATGTCTTAAACTAGTCTACAACAAAAAGGGCCAAACAAAAGACACAGCAAGATACTAAAGATGATGCATATTATTTAATTTATTTAGAATTAGCCCTGTTTTCTAGAAATCAAAACAGAATCTAGAAAGAGGGTTATTAATGAAGTAGAAAAGTACATTTTATATAACGTGCCTCAACCAATTACACCCCACTTTATTCTTCACTCAGTTTATGAATATTTCACAGTCCTCCCTATCTTTATTATCTTACCCCTTTACCCAGAGTCTTGGTAAGAGGAAGAGGGTGAATCTGAAGGACTCATCTTCCACAGAGGACAGAACAGCATGTGCCTCCTGTGTGGACCCTGAGCCTGACGTGGTCATAATTGGGGCCGGTGTCTTGGGGTCAGCTATGGCGGCTGTGCTGGCCCGGGATGGTAGGAAGGTCACAGTGGTTGAGAGGGACCTGCGAGAGCCTGACAGGATAGTAGGGGAACTGCTGCAACCTGGAGGATACAGGGCCCTCAAAGATCTGGGGTTAGAAGGTTAGTCCATTTTAAACCAAACCCTCCAGTGCCCCTGGTAACCTTTATCTTCTCTATGGCTTCATGCCTCAAAGTATGTAAACAGGACCAGCCTGAATGAATAATGTAAGAGTGCTGTAACTTGTGGCTTGTGTTTCCATCAGGTTCGGTGGAGGGTCTGGATGCCCACGTGGTAAAAGGCTATGTGATCCATGACATGGAGAGCAGCACAGAGGTGGAGATCCCCTACCCTCAGGAGGATAAAAACATCCAGTGTGGACGGGCTTTCCATCATGGACGTTTCATCATGGGCCTTAGGAGAGCCGCTCTCGCTGAGCCAAAGTAAGAAAAAGTTGTGATACATGGGTGTCTTTTTGAGGCAATGGCCATCTAAAATATTGGCTTTAGTTTGAGTGGGGCTTGGCTATTGGTGTGTGCTCAATGTAGATAGCATAGTGGGTTGTAAGGAATATAATTATCATGAAAAACACTATCAACCATTGTTGGCAAAATTGCCCAGCTATAGAGCCTTAAAATGTTGCACAAATATTTTGGCATTTCGAAGGAGATACTAAGGACAGTTATGTGCAAATCTTGGTCTGAGTGTGTCAACACTTATATCCTCTTATGTCCTTATGACATTTACTAATTACAACAACTAATTGAATCAGAATCTGTCCTGCTACAGCTATTCCTGAGCAGGGATTAGTCTGAGTTTCATGAAGATTCATTAAGATTGCCATTCTATCTTTATTGTTTGCTGAAAGAATGAAGGAGCTCTAGTAAACTGTATTCATAAATCGATTGTGGTTGACCGTGTATTAAATGGACATTCACCACTTCTTTCCCTTTTAGTGTTTTTTTTTTCATTTATTTCTGCTTCTGTGTTGTCATTGGAGGGCTAATTTCTAACTGTGTTGTTACCCCCCTCTAGTGTCACTTTCGTAGAAGGCACCGTGACCAGTCTGGAAGAGGAGAACGGCTGTGTGACAGGAGTCCAGTACAAGGAGAAGGAAACAGGAGACATCAAGGTGAGTCAGGCACAGTGTGATCAATACTACTCACATTACTTCAACAAAAGAGTGCTCAGTTAGAACAATAACACAAAATGGTTAATAATGTAGCCATTGAACCCCCCGCTTTCCAATCTTCTTTCCACCAACTTGTGGGGAGAAATACCTTGTAGTAGTTGAACTACTGTACTACACCACAGAATGTACACCATGTGCTTGATTGACAAAATATGCAAAATGGGCCTGATGACTGTCTGTACCTTTCTACTGTAGGAAATCCATGCAGCGCTGACTGTGGTGGCTGATGGCTGTTTCTCCAAATTCAGAAAGAGTCTTGTGCCTGGAAAGGCTCACACCTCATCTCACTTTGTTGGATGCCTTATGAAGGTACATTTGTACTCTATCAAATTGTTTCATCCATAGATCAACAATGCCAATCAATGCAGGTTCTACGCAGCCTAATGGGCAGATGAAAGTAAACTCTGGAACTTTATCATAATTTATGCTTTACTCCAATTCAAATCCTACAAATGCAGTTCAAACCTTACAGCCTAAAAATCCACATCTAAAACTCACGTTGCTCACATTGTCTGTCCTCATATCAGAAGTTTAGACAATGAATAACAATGAAAGATTGAGAGTGTAAAAACGTCTTCAAGCCAGTCAATCACTATGTAAACAAAGCTATAAGTCATCATTGCTTCAACATGGGGCATCATACTGTAATTATCGGTCGGGCTTTAAAGTAAGAGAGTGCACTTAAACTATACAATATTAACCTCCCCCTGGCAGTATACCCACCTCTCAACTACCACTGTAACACTACATTTTACCAGTTTGTTAATTCATGCTTCTCCTCCCAGGATTCTCCCCAGTTCAAAGCCAACCATGCTGAGTTGGTGCTGGCCAACCCCTGCCCTGTGCTCATCTACCAGATATCCTCCACTGACACCAGAGTACTAGTCGATATCAGAGGGGAGATGCCTCGTAACCTCACTGAGTATATGGCTGAGAAAATATACCCACAGTTACCAGGTATTTTTTTAAACATACTTTATTAAAGTATATATTTTAGTATATATTTTATATTCTTTATTAAAAGAAAACATACAACGTTGACATAATCTTGAAATTCCAAGAAAAAAATAACAACTGGTGGATTTTACTCTCTCTGATCTGTCAGAAAAGATGATGTGTGACCTTATGAGGATTGATGGGTTGACCATAGGATAAAAGGGTTATTTTCAAATCATATTTTACCTCACAACTGTTTTACTAGGCGACAGTAGCAGAGAAGTAGAAGTAAGTTATACAGAGTGCTGCTGTGCTATTGTATGTATAGGCAAGGAAGTTGCAAGTGAAGATTTGACATTCACAGCAGTGCAGCTATTCATCTTTAAATATCAAAGCCACAATATCACTAGCTTCTGCACCCTTGATAGAGGTCCAGCTGAAATGTCGGAGTCTGTCACATTGATACGTTAATAAATGTGCATTCAGAAACCAAAGAAAAACCTTTTTCTTGTGTATGTGCCCAGCATGCACCTCCAGATATGTATCTACAGAGCTGAACAGCTGAATGTTTGGCCCCTCTCTCTCTCTCTCTCTCTCTCTCGCTCGCTCTCTCTCTCTCTCAGAACACATAAAGGAGCCTTTCATGGTGGCGCTACAGAATGATCGCCTCAGATCCATGCCAGCTAGCTTCCTCCCACCTTCCCCAGTCAACAAGCCAGGTAGTGGAGCAATACTGTGGTGTTATTGACCGTCATGGTGGAAAGTCAATAGATGGCCAAAGGGAATCTGTTGAACTAATTTCAGTGTGTATACAGTATAGGATGTATGTATTTGAAAGTGATGTATTGCTCTGTTTGTTATGATGAAACAAAAACGACTATCATACAGCAACAAAAACAAAAGCCTTGAAAAAACACCATGCATAAAGTGCCGAGGAAAGAAACGTCACTCCATCATTCACTCTAGTGGTGTCCAGTGTGTGGATGTAAAACAGCACTTTGTCATTTGCAGGGGTCCTTCTCCTGGGAGATGCCTATAACATGAGGCACCCTCTGACAGGAGGAGGGATGAGTGTGGCCCTCAATGACGTCCGCATCTGGAGGACTTTGCTCAAGAACATTCCAGATCTCTATGACGACAGTGTGATGCTACAGGTAAACACAGGCACTGACCTCATTAAGAAAAATACTTAAATTGAGCTTAATATATACTGTTAAAAACATAAAATAACCTATCATGTCAAAACCTGGAAATTATTACTTACAGAGCTAGAGGTAATTAGCTTCAAATGGGCCCTGATTTACATTCCTACTTACTTCTGTCTACACAGACTGTGATACGGTAGATTCTCACTATTGTATTCACTTGCAGGGTAGCACATTCTAATTTCTGAATTAGACCTCTATGTGAATGCTCACCTTGGATTATGGCACAAGGAATAGTTACATCATATCCTGTGTATTGGTAAATGACAATTGACTTTAATATAAAATGTAAAAGAAAAAAGCTCATGTGCCATTCCTCAGTTATCAACACTGACTGGAAGGTCCCTGTTGGAATGTGGCGCTTGTGTATGACAGCTAATGGTAGCTCTATTATGGGCCTCACTGTGCCATATTTGCCTTGTCCTGTTATCCACTGTGCTCTAGGTGAGAGACTGCAGACCGATGTGTGATATTACACTGAGCTCTTTTCTTTCTCCTCAATAGGCAAAGAAAAAATTCCACTGGGAACGCAAGTCATCACATTCTTTTGTGGTGAATGTGTTGGCCCAAGCCCTCTATGAGCTGTTTGCAGCCACTGACAGTGAGTGTCTTCCTGTGGCTGCTGCTGTTGAACAATACACGGAATAGAATGATAGGGGATATAGACTTTTTTTGGACGTTGTTACCGCTATTACAAAAGCATTTTTCATGTATTGACCCAAGATTTGTTTGTAATGATTAGTTAGGAAATATTAAAGGATATCTTCAACAGCATTCAAAGATGTATGATGAAAGCCGGAAGCAAATTATTTGGTAAAACATTTTAAATAATGTATGATGTTCATATAGTCTTACAATTTCTATGTTGTTGTTTTATGTTAACAAGATTCTCTTCATGAGCTCCGCAAAGCCTGCTTCCAGTACTTCAAGCTTGGGGGAGAATGCATTGCTGGGCCTATTGGACTTCTATCAGTGTAAGCATCACAAATTGATGTCCTCGATAATTATGTGTAATAAAAACGGCAATTATATCCCTAGACAAGCACCTCATTCCCATCAAAGCCTTTTTGTAGCAATAGTACTCACACTTCATGATAATGATATCTTGTTTGAAAAGCACAATCTTGTTTAAAGATAAAATACAATGACAGTAATCCAGTTATTGATAAATCAGTTGACTTAATGCTTTATTATGTTTACCAGGTTGTCACCCAAACCCATGACTCTCATTGGACACTTCATCGCTGTGGCCTTGTATGCCATCTACTTTAACTTCAAGTCCGAGTCCTGGAGCACCAAACCCCGAGCCTTATTCAAGAGTGGAGCCATCCTGTACCGTGCCTGTACAGTCATGTTGCCTCTCATCTACTCTGAACTCAAGTACCTGGTATACTGAAAAGTTCTGCCCCTGAGAGACCCAGATGAACATGAACAGTCACTTAAATCATACAGTTGATGGGGCACAAAGTACATCTCTATGTCTCTCTGCGGTACTGGATGGAAATATTCCAGCCTCAGTGTCATGTGATAACAGACCAATGGCTTAATTACAGGCAAAGCAAAACATTTTAAGTTAGTATTTGTCATGGGCTTGTTATGTTATTCCCATGCACTTATAAGTCACTGTGTCTGTCTTCAACCATGACACACAAACTATTTTATACAATATGCCCCTACCTGCTCTACCCATTTTAGGTTAGTATCAACTGAAGACATCTTGAGAAAAGGTGTCTCGTCTTTATGGCCTTCTTAATGCCTTATTACAATTTGGACTTAAAACTGCAAAAACCAAAAGAAAATACTGAAAAGTATGATTATAAAAACATATTGTCATAATCTTGGTTTATATATTATATGCACCAATGCCTTGACTAGTCCTATTTGTGCTTGGCCAGACACTATGCTGTATTCTAGAGGATTGCAGCACATATGATACGATGAATATCCATAACTTATCCCTGCCAAATAGAATTTCCGTGTAAGACATGGTTTTATTTACATTTGAGTTTCATCACAATGCTGATTTTGAGATGAAACCACTTTTCTGCTGTATATTTTATCATTGTGCTGATTTTAGGTATGGACATGAGCATAGTCTCATTTAGTAATAATTATATATTTATGCCTATGACTTATGAACCTGAAGCACTAACTGTGGTTTAGTGGAGATGATTGTCGAAAGACACCAAATGGTCTTAATCAAAACATTGTCCTTAAAATTGATCTAGAGCTGAATGATGTATTTCCTGTGTATTTTCAAATTTTCTAACTCAAAAACTTGTTGAAAAGATTATTTTAACTGTTTCAGTCAAATATGTTCCTCTTTTGCCAGGGTGTGTATTTCCTGCCTTTTGAAGAATGTTGCTCTTCTTTACATAATGTGATAAGGGAATTTTTATGACAGGGTTTCTGCAGTGGCTTATGTAACCTGTGAAACCTACTGGGCATGCAGCTATGGCGAGTCACAAGACTGTAGTCATAGATAAGATTGCCTCTACTCTATTTCCGTCTAGCATACTAAAATGCTGTTGGACATCAGCAGAAGTCTGACACACCCTGTTATACAGTGCCCGGGTGCAAAGTGGGTTTGATTTGTTTCCACTATAACAAGTATATTTAAACTGGAGGCCCTGGGACCTGAGATGGGGTAAATTTTACTTGTTAAACTGAGTCTTTAAACTGAACCAAGTCACTGAATGACGCTCAGCTGTTATCTCTCCTCTGAGCTGACACAGACAAGGAACGTCACAACTGCACTTCATCACAGACTCCTGCACTAGCTGTGTTCTGCCTGTACCTGTGTTGTGTTCGATGGGCTGTATAATAAATGACAAATGACAGACAGGATTTGTCTTCCCTTGATATTAACTGCAGACTCCATTCAAGAAATCTTAGATAGAATCTTAGAATAATTTGTTATGTATTTCAATTAGACAGTTGTGAAATCTATCATTGAACTAGTCAACTAGTAAACCCTAGGGACAGTAAATAAACCATCTAGCAAGTAATTGTGACTTGAGCCAAAACCTACTGTATGGCCTTTTAGACCCCAGAGGAGACACTAGGTTACTCATAAATATGACCATTAGATGGAGCTCACTACTTACTTTCTTAGTTTCTTATTAAACCTGATGGAATTGAGGCCTGAGGTTTGTCATTTTGCCTAAAAATCTGATTATTTCTCAATAGACTGGATTAGGTTATTCTGCAGTGTTGGAACAACATTAGAACATCATGAACTGTTGGTTTCAGTAGCAGTTGGCATCTAGAAGATCAACAATTTAAGTCCTTTGCTTGGGGCTGGTACTGGACAAAACCTTGCAAAATTGCAATGCTGACATTGAAAGCAAGTTTGCCTTTAGAATTATAACAAAATAATTGTGGAGATCTGGCCAGTGATCATAGATGAATATTAATAAATAAACTCAAAACTCGTAGCCTAATACTTGGAATTGTTTGTTCTCTTCAATATTATTAATATCGAGATAAACCATGTTGCATTCTAAAGGACATTCTATAGACTAGTTTGAGGCAATATTGATATGCAGTTATGATCATCATCATATTTTATATTATTGTTCATGATAGCCCAGTTATACACATCAGTTTTGTCATGTCTACTAAATGCCCATTCCCAAGCAGTCGGTCCGCTCCTTTTCATGCCGCCGGGGGATATTTCGTCGAGAGTCTATGACGGGCAGCATGGGAGGAGTCCGGCTTTAAACTGCAGCAGAATCCGCCCGCTGTGGCGACGTAGTAAACAAAATACAGCATGGCCTTATCAGCTGCTCTGTGACGCCATCGCCGCTCACGCCCACAGAATTATCCGGCGCATCCGCTGGCAAGAGCAATATTTTAAATGCTGCGCTGACTCCGCCCACCGTTCTCCGAGGCGTCCGCCGGCGTGCAAATAGTGCGGACCCGGTATTCACCTCTTATGTACTTATTAGTCAGTCTTAGGACGACAAAAAACAATTGCTTTTATACTTTGTTCACCTATTTAGCTGCAAATTTAAGTATGTTAAAGTGTAACTGACAATTTACCCAACACTACCTGAAGGATCTAGAAACGGTACCTCAAAACAGGTACCGTCAGGTACTCCCTGCAGGTTAAAATACTGAAAAGTATTTGGAAATACCATTTGACCCAAGTCTATAACCACTGTATGGCCTTGAAGAAATGAACAAATTCTAATTCCAGTGGTACATGTAAAACAATAAAGGTCCAGTTAACACAAAACAAAAGAAGCAGAAGCATCACAAATCCAGGCATATCCCAGGTTACAACAATTTATTCAGCTTTATTGTTATTTATACATCACTGATACATTGTACTCTGGTGAAATAAGTGGAAGAATTATCCATATTACTCTGTGACTCTCCACAAGGACACGAATACTGGTGTGGAAGACCAGAAAGGGGGGAAGAAAGCTGCTTGGAGGAGGGTTATGTACACACTTCCCTTCACCCTCCATCTGTCTGTCAAAGGTTAGTCTACCTACTTACCTACCTGACAAAGACCCACCAGACAGCCACATAAGGAGAGAAATCGTGCCCTGCATTAAGTTGTTGTTTTTTTAAACATTCAGTCACCCCCTCTCCCTTAAACGAATCCTCCTTTTAGACACACAGAGCATTAGGGTATACCCTTATTGATATTGGTAGCAGCAAGCTTTCTACTAACGTTTAACATCTTTATGATCTAAACAAAAGAAGTACTGTACAGCTACTGCTAAGAGAATCTAAGAACCTGGCCTTGACGCTTTACACCAGATTAAAGTGCTAGAAGCAACCCACCAATCCACACTTTATATATATATATATATAGTATATGTATTTATATATATATAGGAACAAATCTACTATTTTAACATTAATTTACAGGGTAATATACATTATATTTGTAACAGCTGAAATATCAGCACAAATAGATCACTGTCACACTTAACAGCAACATATATATGATTATATAGATTCATATATAATCATATATACCAATATATAATTGTCATATAAGCATGTAAAACAGTTAACCACGTCTCAGGCTTTTCAAATTATACCCGGAAAAGCAATTGTGTATCAAGACGTAAAAGCTTTACAAGTTTCTCTCTTGAAAGAGCGACAGGTAGCGGCAAAAGTGCCACGACCTGCATTATTTGAGGTCACAGGACAGTAATTTGCATATTCCACAAATCTATTGCAACACGTTACTGTCTACGAACAGTACACACAGCTTCCCGACAGAGGAGCTGGCGTAAGCTGGACTCACACGTACACCCACTGAACGGAACATTACGACGATGGGTATTCTGATTATAGCTATGTGCTTTGAGATGGTGTGCTATGACAGTGAACAGGAGGACTACAATACACAATACTCTAGTCTAGTTTCAGAAGATGACCCCAGATGTACTGTTAAAGACTTTTTGCACCCCAAATATTATCCTTCTCTGAGTTAAGTGTCATTGTATCCTGCTGCTGATGCCTTTTGTATTTCTGTGTCTTACCACAAATCAGAACCAATGCATTTGCTTGGACACTCCACCACCAAGAGCAATGGAATGTGTTTCGGCTTTTGTTTTTGTAAGTTTGTTTATTTTTTCCTTTCTGAACTGGGTCTCTCTCCGTCAAGGCTGACAGCACACACAGTGAGTAACAATCTTAGCGACTGAACAAAGTTCTGGAGGGCTAGAGAGGGTGGTGGGGATGCCTTGAGTTTCTGTGAAGTTCAGATACACAATCTGGACTAATAGGGCGATTCTCTCTTGTCACGGCGGTCCCAAACCTGAGCCGCCATCATCTTCACCATCTCTCGGGCGAAAGTAGCTCCGACGAGCCTTCCTCCTCCTCTCTCCCTGCTTCCCTCTCGTCCATCTCATCCTAACAAAAACACAGATCTCTCCGTTTGACCCCGATGTCGCCGC